>JAQIBA010000256.1:0-47206 GCA_028293925.1 Brueelia nebulosa
GTTCTCCTCTCTGCCCCTCCCCTCAGACGTTCCTCCTTTTTTCACCTCTTCGCTTCCCCGTAATTTTGTATTCTAATCGTTTACGCGTTAAATTTTTTTTTCTGCGTCGCGGTGTGGTCCAAAGAGGATGTGAATAATTAAAAAATTCGAAGTTATTATATCAGTCATGCCAAAAGCTAGTTTAAATTATTAATTTTTGCTCAAATTGATAGAATCACCGGTGCAGGTGGTAAAACCCGAATTACGCCCAAATGGTCTTCCGCAAAACTTTTTACGCCTCAGGACGGCTTCTCAAAGAATATACATTTCCATCTGTAATCCTTTGTATTGTCCTGTGTTTTGTATTTATTCTCTTTGCTTGTATTCCTTACTTTTAAGTTTCTTTCCTTTAGTTTCTTTCTTCAAAGAATGCTTTTTAAAGAAGTAATTTTGGTTTAATAAAACAAATTCTTTATCAAATATTAATTGCACCGATTTTTTGTTAATTTATTAAAAAATATAAGAAATATATTAAATAAATTAATTCTGAATCATTTATATTAGAGAAGTGCTGACTATTAGGCCTTTTGTCCGAATATATCCGTTCCAGAATTTATATTTTCCAACACAGTATATAACTAAAACAGTATATAATAAAATAAAGTTATTAAACTATATCTTAATCTAAAGTCTGTGTAATCATTTATAATATGAGAAATAATAATTAGATAATTTTTTCTTCTTCTTATCCACCCGGTAAGACATGGGCATATACAGTTCATAAACTTACATTTACAATATGTACACAAATAGGCTCTTCCTCTACTGTATACCTACTTTTTACTTTAAAGTATAATATAAATAAAATTTAATATTTAATCAGGGATGTCATAACCTACAACAATATTTCGTCCACATCTTTAGCAGATTAATTTTCAAATTTTTAAAAATCTTTTTCGGTTTTGAACGCACCCGGGAATTTTATAATTATAATTAATTCATAGTAAATTAATGCGCAGAGTCTCTTGTGTTTTCATTTTTATATTTACGCGAGAATTCAATGAAATTGTGATATATTCGGTTAATATAATTCAGTGGTTTCCAACCTTTTTGTACCGGCGCCCCCTTTTTTATAAAAAACAAAATGTTGCGTCCCGTTAATTTATCTAAAAATGAAATTTCATAAATACTCAACTGATATTATAATTTATTTAATGGGCTACAAAATAATATGTAAAAATATAATAACGGGACAAAAAAAGGTTATATATTTTTGGTTTGTATTCGAAAATGATATTTTGGAAACAGCTACACGTCTTACAGGTTGGAAACCAGTAATATAATTAATTAAAAATTATTTATTTTGATCAGGAGATTTTTAAAAAAATTTATATTTTAGTTTGGGTCTCGATATTTAATAGTTGCCAGGCAGTTTCCACCAACCGCCGGCCCTCCGCACCTTATTCTTCTTCGAAAACAACCGAAACCCAAGCCATCTGCGACCTTTACCCCCACTCAATCCTCTCCGTCTCACAGATAAAAATCCCTCATTGTTCTGCTACGATACGTCAATCCGATCAATGAACAATCCGAAGGAGAACTCCGAAGAGTGGGAGAGACGGAAGACAGCCGTGGTAGGGCTACTTATGAGGAAAAGGGGGATAACGCGAGAACAGCACCGAGGCCGTGTGGCGGGCCTCCACGGCACCACGCCCCTCGCCCGGGTGGTCCCGGGCCCTCAGAGGCCCCTCAACTCACCCAAGTAGCTCTTCTTACACCTTGCCTCCACACGGCCGCCGCCCGATGACCGCCCCGGCCACGCGCCACAAATGCCCCGAACGGTCTTCTTACACTGCGGCCGCGAATTAATTTTTTCTTAAACCGAAGTCAAAGGCTCATTTCACATAGGGAGTGATATTCCTTCTTAGATGCGGGAGCGTAAGTTGGCGGGGTCTTCGGGGCAGAAGCAACGCGTGGGAGTTCTTCTTAGCCTCTGGCCACAACCACTAATTCAATTACACTCCCTGATTTTTTGATTGAATCAAATCTAGTCCCATTAGTGTGTGAGAGTGAAATCGGTCTAAGCGTCAGTCGGATGCGGAGGAAATGATAATGGGGATAAGAGAAAAAGTTAAATGTTTACGTCAAAGGGGACAGGATACGTGAAAATCACTTTGAGTCGTTGCCACTACCAGTTTTACACGAAATGAAAAAAGTATCGATTTTTTGTGCGGTTTCATAGATTTTTCGGAGATGAGCAACCGGTGTTCGGTCTCTTATCGGATCGGAGATTCTGATATGGTGCAAAGGGTTACAGTGAATCATTTTGTGGTTTTAAGTGTTTTTACATTGTTATTTTCGGCTGAACATTAGAACAGGTAATGATTTATATGTGAAAAAAAAGAGGATTGTGTTTCCGCGTTAATTAAGTCACTTCACCGAATCAGTCCAACTGTCATCTTAAAAATATTTAATTGCTGAAAAATGGAAATCTCTGCTTTTGCAAGGTTTTGAGGGGTGGCAGTGAAACTACCCTTATGTTGTGATAAATTAATCGCGTTTATTGATTCATATAAAATACGAAAACTTTGTGTTTATAACCCCAATGAGTTTCTTTTTGCACTTTCCGTTCGTCATCTAATAATAATAATATTTTAATTCCGAATTAAATTAGTGTTCCTTTGATTGAAGTCTGATCTTCTTTACAATGTGTTTCACTGAATCGGGAAAACACTGCACACTTTTCTAACAATAAAATCTATTATTTAAATATGTGACGAAAGATGTGTAATAAGTGACACTTCTATTGTTTTAATTAACATGTCAATTAACATCTTTTTATTATTATTCACATATTTATCAAAAATTCGGTTACGTAATTAATAAAAAAACGAAATGAAGGAGATCAACCCCAATGTTTGGGGTTGTAAGATCGTCAGATAATCGGGGAAACGTATCATAAATCGACAATGATATAACAAAACTCTTCAGAATCGGTGTATTAAAATCGGCCGAATCCGAAAGTTTTCACTCAAACTCACACAGTAATTAATTAATTTTCCGTAAACAAAAAATTGAAAAACCGATTGAACCGAATCTAATCAAAATATATTAATTATTTTCAAAAAAATTCAGAGCTCTAATTTCTATTAAGAGTATGAATTTTTTATGGGAGGCAATTAGCCGTGGAATTGTCCGTTTTTTTTTCTACGCAGCGGATAATTTAATTAATGAATTAATAGAACTAATGCGCCCATAATTAAATTTACACTTTGAAGAATTTTAAGTTTTTAATCGGCCTATGTTTCCTTTTTTTTTAGCAAAATTAAAATTTCTCTTTCCTTTGGTGAGTCTCATTGTTTTAGTGTGGATTTTAAAACGATTTTTATTTCCTTTGTTTATTTTTATAATGATCACATTTTTATATTATTTAATTTTAGGAATTGTGAGTATTCGGGTAACCCTTTCACAGGGAAAAGTCAGAAGAATTATAACAAAACTGCTTTTGCTAAGGCTTTTCTTTTGGTTGCATCCAATCGATTTTCTTTGCTTTATCATAATATAATTATCTTTTTGTATTTTCCTAATAGAGTTTCGCTTTCTCATAATATAAGTTTGACCGTTCGATGTATTGAGAAATAAACAGATTTTCCTGTTTTCTGTTAAATGCGTTTATCATAAGGAAAAGTTTACGAAACAATTCCTAATGTGCTGCCGCAATTCTCGGAAGATTTATGGCGCCCAAGAAACGTTTTGCCAGAAACTGACGGCAAAAAAAAAACATTAAAACCCGGTTGAAATATCACAAGTTGAGTTCATCTTATAATTTCCTAACGGGCACTCGTAAATGACTGAAGATTGACTGACGCAGACATGTTCTCTCCATGAAGAGAAAGATCACTTTGGCCATCTTCTTCCCCTCCGTCAGGAAAAAAAAAGAAATAAAATAAGTTTTTCAAAAGCAAAAATAAAAGCTCACAGCTAAATTTATTGCTTTAAAAAGGGCAAATAAATCAATGAATAAGTCACAATTAAATTATTTTCCGGGCAACGATGACTGTTCTGACTCCCACTAATATCTAAAATGTCTAAAATAGTGTTTCTGTTCGTGGAACGGAGGGGGAAATAAATGGAAGTTGGCGTTTGTTTTGAAAGAAGCGAGTTGAGGAAATGGCATAAGATGTGCCCCCCCGCGGGAGAATGTGGTCGCTAATTTGTTTCATCTGAGTAGTCCATTTATGAAAAAGATTAACGGCTTCTGGGGATCGCAGTTAACATTAACCGTTGCCTCATCGAGAGCTCAAATACAGTACGGGCGCCGGAGAGAACAAAATAATATAATAATATAATATATTGAACCTGCGCCCACAGGCCTTAGAGGTGGAATCATACAAACATTAATTACAGTATGATATTAATAAAATAAGATTGGGACTGAGTGGCTTTACTCTCAGATAATGCCAGAACAATTATAAATAATAATACTAAACCAATACTAAAAAGACTCATAAAACTAATGGAGTTCCAGTGGGTACTGTATGAGAAAAGAATCCATCCAGAGATTTAAAAACCGATACTATTACACCAACGAATAAGAACAAATAAAGATAAAATTAAATACTGTACAAAAATATTATATAATCAGGTAAAAACAAAGTGAAATACTACATAAAAATAAAATTGGGTACTGTACAGAAATAAAAGCATAAAAAAAATAAAATTAAAATACTGTACAAAAATGGAGTCCTATGAAATAAAATTAAATACTATATAAAAATATAATCGTGTAAAATATATTTAAGTACAATATAAAAATAAAATTTGGTACTATACAGAAATAAAAACAAAAAAATTAAAATTCTGTACAAAAATGGAGTCATATGAAATAAAATTAAATACTATACAAAAATATAATCGTGTAAAAATAAAGTTAAATACTGTATGTAAATAAAATTGGGTACTGTGGCTAATAAAATTAAATACTATACAAAAATAAAGTAATATAAAATCCACTGGTGGGGCCCTTCTTAACCCCTTGCCCCCCTAAGCCTCAAATCCCTCACTCCTTTCAAAAATATTCCCAATCTAGGTGAGAGAACAGAATAAATAAAATTCAACAATCTGTATGATCAAATGAAGTCGGAAACAAAACTGAAAATGATTGGTTTCGGTCGGAATATTTATAAAAAAGTCAATGCATCTGGAAAATAGTTCGTGTTTTCTGGCTTTTCATCATTTCCGGTTCCCTTAAAGAAACGGTTAAACGAAATTCTATTTTTATTTCCGGTTGTCGCGTGAATTTCATTCGGTGGATTAAAATCAGAATAACGAGCTTTGTCAGATTTATTTTTAAATTGAATTTTCTCACAATTGACAGCGTTAACTTATAACGCAATTCATTTTCCATTTCAGATATCAAATCGAGTCGGGAAACGGATAGTGAAGAAATGACCGGTTGATAAGAACCTCAGTGCCAAAGGTGAATTAAACCTGTGATAATAGAAATATTAGTGGAAGCTAAGTTAAAAATTAATTTAAGGCGGATACCAAAGATTAATTGCATTTAAAGTGAAAGAAATGTTGTTAAAAATGGAACCGGATAATTGTTCGCTTCGAACGTGCGGCACCGATTTCTCGATCGCCGCCATAATGGCCCGAAATGGACACGAAAGGGAACGACACGAACGGAGATTGGCCAAAAGGCGGCCGAGTGCTGACAACTTGTTACCCATAGGTAAGGAAAGCCAGAGCGTTTTAGCACCATTCATTCCGTGGATGGGCCCCCGGGGCAGGTAGCCGGCTCCGAAACCGTTCCTCCACTTAAGATATTTTTTTTTTTTGAAACCCCTCAAGACATGTCTTCCATAGAAGAAAATTATGAGCCGATTCACGCGAGTCACGAAAATTAACCAGTTAATGGTGACCTCTTGGGGAAGCGCGTTTTCAATTAAACATTGGTAAATATGTTTGTTCCACACCCTGCCATCGTGTAGTAATTAATTATTAACATTCTCTCGTAAATATTCCCGGTCAGCTTCTGAGCGACATTGTTTTATATTTAAATCCTAATGGCGTAACTTCTGATCCCGTCAAGAGATTTTTGTTGATTATCTTTTGATTGTAAACTCACCCCCTTTTGAGGGAAAACATCCCAGGAATTAGTCAGACCGAAATGGAATCACTTGAATCGATTTATCATTTCGGTATTAGTGGCTTCCGCCATTTTCTGATTCTTTTCAATGCAGTTTCTCAAAATTCACTAAAAACTCTCTGGTCTTCTTCGTGGACCAAGTCACGATTTGGCATTTTCACCCAATGTTCAGATGAACCCTTCAATTTGAATTTCCCGCCAAAAGCTTCTCTCGTAATCTTTAACCTCTTCCGACTTCTGATTAAAAACAATATATACCTCCTTTAATAATTATATACCTCTTATGTTGTATGATTTTTTCCAGATAAATTCGCGTCCGACACGACGTCATCGCCAACGAGCAGTTCCCCCGAACCCACAACCCCCATAGCCACCCCAACCCCCAGGCCCATCAAGGCCTGCGTGGACGAGGACTCGGAGGACATCAACTGCGAGTCGCCTCCGCAGATCTCCTCGACCATCGACTCGGCGACCTCTTCCAGAAGAAGTCGGTCCCCCACTTCGTCGCCTCCCCCCCCGAGGAACCCCCTCCTCCAGGAGAGGTGTAATTGCGAGGAGCTGAGAAATGTTGTCTGTCACCTCGAGACGAAGGATTTATGGGACAAATTCAACGAATTGGGAACAGAAATGATTATAACTAAGACTGGAAGGTAAAATCTTTATTATGAATGTTTATCCTTATAATGAACGCCATTTTTCTTTTCTTTGTCTCTTGCTGCGATTTCGAGATTAAGATGGGGAAACGGTGTATTAAATTGCGCCAATTTATACAGAATTAACCCCCGGGGATGCAGCGCGGTGAAAACGTTTCCAAATAATTATTTTTTTATATCAAACACCGGGTTAAGCACGGACACCACGTTTTGCAAATTAAACATTTTCTCAGAGGTGTAATCCAAAAAACAGTTTTCCATCCTCGAGAGAGCAGCAAAAACCGGAAGAATAGTATTGCAAAGGCAAAGGTTGCATCTGCCTGAAAACATGTCTCAAAAGACCGTTCATTTAAAATGAAAAATCAGGTTTTTCTTCATTGAGTAAAATACAACTCGAAAACACTGCAAAAATCCGGTCACTGTTCGCTAAAATTGCGCCAAAAAAACCCAGAATCAAACTGAAACACATTGTTGGGCCATTAATTGTATACTTTTCGAGGAGAGGAAAGAGAAGAATTATCGAAAAAATCTGACACATCCTTAACGTCTATGAAATGAGGGGAAAAAGTCAAAAAAAAGAAATCATCAATCAAAACTGCCGATTACGCCATCGGTGGATAAAACAAGATGGAGATTTACGATTTTTGTTTTGAAAAGAAAGAAAAGTCGTAGCGAAGGAGAGATAATTCCCGTGAAATATGTAAATTGATGCGAGTCGAAAGGGGATGGAAAATAAATAAAAAAAAAAAGAAGAAAACAGGGGAGAAGAGGAAAGAAGACTCATTTTCCATGATGGCAAAATGGATTCCTAAGGATGCACTGCTCAGACGAAATAGTTACAATATTAAAGTGCTACCTCTGCGGTTTGAGTCATAAAGTGAAGGAGAGTTGATATTGTGCAAACGTGATGAGGGGAGGGCGAGGGGGTTGGAAACAGCTCGATTTCAGCATCTGCGCTGCAGCGCCATCAGCCTTATGTCACCACGGCAACCCCTGATGGGATGGCGAACGCGTTTTGCATGCAGATTATTTGGATTTCGACTTCCTCGAAGCATCCTTTCTTTTCCCATTTTCCAGGGGTGGTTTTGTTAGCATCCTGCGGCTCATTTGGGGATGAAGAGCCTCTCTGCTCGAGGGCGTTCCGCTCCTTCCCAAATTGCATTTCTTATGTCACCGCCTTCTGTTCCGGTAATCTGTGATTGTCGTCGTTCTTCTAATAGGTTCTTAACCCATTCAGTGGCAGACAAGTTTAGAGCTTTGGCGAGGTTTTATATTCAACAATACATATATAATAATTATTATAAGTTACTCATACAGTATTGCAATTTTGAGTTAAAGAAAAACACTACGGGATATTTCGTAGCTGGTGTTACTGAATAAAATTCCTTTAACGAAATTTCTGTATAGAATTACTGTATCAAAAATTCATTACGAGATATCTCTTAGCTGACTGGATAAAATTTCTGTACTGAAATCTCTGTATAAAATTCCTTTGCTGAAATTCCTGTATAGAAATTCCTGTATATACTTTGCTGTATTCCTTGTTCTGAAATTTCTGTATAGAATTCCTGTATCAAAAATTTCACTGATATCTCGTAGCTGACGTCACTGAATAAAATTCCTTTTCTGAAACTTTTGCATCAAATTCCTGTATGAAATTTCTTTGCTGAAATTCCTTTTCTAAAATTTCTGTCTCAAATTCCTCTGCTGAAATTCCTTTATAAAATTCCTGCATTAAATTCATTTTTGCTGAAATTCCTGTATTAAATTCCTTTGCTGAAATTCCTGTATGAGATTACTTTGCTGAAATTCCTGTATGAGATTACTTTGCTGAAATTCCTGTATGAGATTACTTTGCTGAATTTACTGTATGAAATTGCATTTATGAAATTCCTGTATGAAATTACTTTGCTGAAATTTCATTATAAAATTCCTGTGTTGAAATTTCTGTATCAAATTCATGTGCTGAAATTACTGTATCGAATTCCTGTAACAAAAATTCCACTTGAAAATATCTCATAGTTGTCACTGAATGGGTTAACGACAGCGAAATGAGGAACATTAATCGGAATGGGGAAGTTTTGAAGAAGCTTTCGACTGCTAAAAATCAGCAGAGCTTTCAAATTGCAAAGCTCCCGTATTTGGGAAACATTAATCAACTCTCAACTCCTCTCCGAAGATCAATTGAGAAATTCCCTTCGAACGCGAGGGGTGAAAAGAGTTCACAGACTCATTCGATGGTTTTTTCATCGAGTGATTAACTCAGGACTTCGTAATGATAATTAAAAGTTTGCCAGGAAAGCTGCCAACATAGAAAACACCTTTGATATCGAAGGAGTTATCTCTCAATGAGGCCTGAAGACAACTTCAAAAGTATCCACAACTTCACACTTTTAATTGATGTCGCATCTGTTATGAAAGAAAGGGAAGGGCATTAACGTTATCCATTTCTTCCTGCGATCCCTCTCCGAAGAAATAAAGCAAAAAACGCGTCTTTCGTCAGCTTCGAACTCTCCGCATGCCAAATGCAGGGAACCGTGAACATGTTTCTCAAACTCGGCCAGGGGAAGTAATCAGTAGTTTGATATTCATTAATGACGGGTGTTTCTGTCTTAAAATCCACAGCCAAATTATTGGGTTTATCAAAATAATGATTCGTGAAGACCGGCTACGCACCGGAGAATCCCTCCGCCAATAAATACCTAACATTTCAACCATATAATTCCTTTACACTTTGGAGGCGGAACATGGCGGAGGGCTCGACCATTCTCCCTTTGGTGGCCAATGTGAGTCGGAGCACAACAGGAAGTTGTGGGCCACCCCTCTCCGCATTTCTCTTGTCTTCGCTCCCCTGCTGTTATGTGTTACTTCGGTTCCCTACCCCCGAATTGGCGGATTCGGAAACAGAAACGGGTAACCCTTTGAAGAAAACACGGAAAACACGAGTCCTTAACGAGCCGTTAACTATTTTCAACCGGCTAATTAAAAAAGAAATTCCCACCCAGCAATGGCTCATTATTTATAAACCACATATTGTTCCCAGATTTATTTCGAGATCGTTTTGTAACGCGTGATTTAACTACATTTTTTTATACAGACTTTAATTTATTATAATAATATTGGTTTCTCCCGTCCGTTTGCACTTTTCAAAAGACCAATTTGTCTTTGTGTCAAATCCTTTTTTCTTCCCGGGGAAAGGGTTACGTCCCCTGAGCAGAGAGAGAGTTTAGGTTTATGATTGTATTCCCATCGAAGGGGGATCAGATAAACCTTTCCAATTTTCTGTTTTCATTGCAAAAAATTAATTTAGATTTGACTGGGCGATCGAGTTCATGTTTCGACAACGGGGTCAAAGTGCGCGTCATTAACCCATTGAATGTCAGAGAAATTTATGCAAGAATGTTGCAATGGGTCCCGAGGTTTTATTTTCAAGAATACATATATAATTATATTGAGTTATCCATTCAATATTGTACTGGCATTTACTCCAATTTTTATTATAAAAAAAACACTACCAGATAACTCCTCATTGAATAAAATTTCTGTATCCAAAATTCCACAACGAAATATTTCGTGGGTGGCGTCACTGGATGAGTTGAAATTTCAGGATAAAATTCCTGTATCAAAAATTTCACTACGAGGTATCTCGTAGATGACGTCACTGGATAAAATTACTGTATCAAATTTATGTGCATAAATATTTGTATCAAACTTCCTGGTGAAATTTTTGTATAGGATTACTGTATCAGAAATTTCACTAGGAGATTTATCGTAGCTGACGTCACTGAATAAAATTCCTGTACTGATATTTCTGTGTGAAATTACTTTGATGAGATTTCTGTATCAAATTCCTGTGTTGAAAGTTCTGTGTGAAATTCCTGTCCTGAAATTTCTGTATGTAACATTCCTGTGCTGAGATTACAGTAGAGAATTACTGTATCAAAAATTTCACTACGAGATATTTCGTAGCTGACGTCACTGAATAAAATTCCTGTACTGATATTTCTGTATGAAATTCCTGCCCTGAAATTCCTGTATGAAATTAATTTGCTGAAATTTCTCTATGAAATTCCTGTGCTGAAAATTCTGTATCAAATTCCTTTGCTGAAAATTCTCTATGAAATTTCTGTGTCAAATTCCTGTTCTGAAATTTCTGTATGAAAGATACAACTAGGAGATATCTTGTAGTGAGCTCTCAATGGGTCAATCTTCATTCAGAGCGAACAGTCCTTCTGTAATAACCTTACATCTTAGATGAGGAAAGCATCACAAGGGCCGCCATTTTTGTGACTCAAATGATGAACTGTTTCCAACTGCGGCCGCAAAGACAAAAAGCTCGTAATTGAGCAATTAATCGAATCATCTGCACGGGAGATCAGAGAAGAAATTTGGCATTGTTCCTGAGAACAAAACCAGGCAGAACCTAATTAAAGAGATTCTCTTCTCGCCCCATCATCACCGAGTCAGCCATGACTGTCTGTAATTGTGCGTTGCTCGACATCACTAAATAAACTTTTAGTTTGCTCTCAGTTAATTACACTTTCCTCCCCCTCCCCTCGACACCCCCACTCCCAAATTTTCCATTTTCTTGTTTAATTAAAACCAAGTTTCCCTTTCTCCGGGTGAGGTGACAAATTTTATCACGACGCCGAATCGCTTTCCGCTCGGGAAACCTCGAGGAGATGAGTGCGGCTCTAAATGAGCGCAAAGAAGGAAAGGAGAGGCTTTTATTTTCAGCAGGTGCTGCCCTAAACCGTGCCAAGTGCCATCAAGAAGACCTAGAAAACTTTTATCATGGTTTTATGAAAATTTTTATGATATTATAAAATTTCACATTTCCTTGAGTGGATTTTTTGCGGGCGTTCATCTTCTTTTTCCTCTCCGATGTTAATACGCTTCAAGTGATGTTTCCCCACACGTCGTCTGCTAATTGTCGTTTGCATTTCGTCCGTACAGGGAAGCCCTCGAACTGACGAGGAGGAGGATGAGGACGTGAAAGAGGCGAATAACAGTCGGTCAAATGACTTGCAACATTCCTAATTTGATTTCGATATGTCGGAGGTGATTGGAAATGTTTACAATAAAAGGGTTTATTCAGATTTTCCATCGCAGATTAGCCATAGACCGATATTATTAATTTGATTGTTCTTTTTTCGACGCACCATTGACCGAATGACGGGAAATCCGCAGAGAGTTAAGTCCTGGGGTGGTTATTTGAAAGCTTTCATGTGCCGGACGTTTGTGTATCACTTTAATGGCGCGTTCGATTTGCATAAATTCCTCTGTTTTATCTGTGCTGTGTATATTTCAACTTCCAAGAAGAAATCTCCTCATTTTCACAACACCTCTGCGATAATAACACCATTCGAAACGGATTTTACTGTCAGTTTATAAGAAAACAATGGATCCTCCCTTTGTCACCGCGTTTTGACAGCATTTCGGTGGAATCTTCAAAACCATTCATTCAAACGGACATCCATAACATTTTTCTGAATAAAAAAGGGAAAATATTTGGAAGGAAGCTGGCGGTCCGGGGCTATGCAAAGGGAGTGAGGGGATGAGGGGAAAGGCAACCCCGTCGGGGAGGGTGGAAAGGGAAAGAAAGAGAAAAGATAAAGCTTGTTAGCAGAGCGGAAGCGTGAGCCATCATTAAGAGAAAGGAAACGAATTTGATTGCTTTGTTTGTTTTTTAAGATGTTCTCGGCTAATCCCCTGAGATCCACCCTTCTTGAGTGAGCGCCAGTGCGAACATAATGGAAATTGGAGGGGTGAAGGATGGGGATGAACTTTCCGAAGGACGGATCCCTCAAAAATTAAATATTTCAGTAAAAGAAGGCGGTGTTCGTGCATAAACCAAAACCTTAAAATGGGAAAATTTTTTATATCAAATTCGATAAATTTTTGGCATTGCTTAACGTTTATTTTTAGAGGAATTCTGCTTATGTTTTCAACCGATTTCCAAAATATCGACCTTTCGTTCCTTAAGTAACACTCAAAAGTATTTTCACAATAGAAAGTTTTTCCTTTTCCACCCGTAAGAGTTACATACAAAGTGAAATTTCAATTAAATGCTTTACAACATTTATAAATATAATATTAATTAAAATAACAGAAAAAACAAAGAGTTTATCTTTAAAAGCAACAGTAGAATTATACTAATAATAGAACCAAGTAATAATATTAATATATTTATTTTCTTTGTCCGTAGGCTTAAAAGATACAGTAAATACAACAGAACAAACCCAAACATGTTTAACTTTTTACATAATATAAAATCACACTATTCAGAAACTACACTACACTACTACCACATCTAATACACATTTTCTTTTCTTTTTATTTTGTAATATTCCAAAACATAAATGAGGAGATAAAGTAAATGAATTTTAAAAAAGTAACTATATAAATAGATAAAGTAAATTTACAAATAGAAAAAAAGACATTTATGTAAATATTTAAATTAATGTAAATACATTTACATAGAATAAAATAAAATAAAACTTTGAGGTTTTAAAATAGATAAGAAATATATAAAATATCATATAAAAGATATATAGATAATATATAAAATAGATAAGAAAAGATAAAAAAAATTTACAAATAAATACATAGAATAAAATAAAATATAACTTTGAGCTTTTAAAATACTAAACTATGTTATATTTTAAACTAATAAAACTGAATTATATTTTAAAAATATTGAAGTCATAATAAATTTAAAATAAATAAAAATAAATCAATAAATAAAACACAACAATGATAACAAAATAACAGAGAGAAATGAGAGGGAATGGATAGATAAATGAATAAAAGAAAGAAAACAAAAAAAGACCAAATTCACTAGAACCAAGTAAAAGTATATTAAAGAAAAAGCAGAAGACTAAGAAGAATGTTATGTTTTGTATTTATTGTTTTGTTATTTATTTGTATTGTTTATATTTATTTATTTGTATTGTTATGATTTGTTATTTTTAATATTTTATTAAAAGTATTGATAACTAAACAATACAACCTAAAGTAATACACAACCATAATAAAATCTTATAGTAAAATAATTAACTAAGAAACTATTAAATTTTTGTATTGTCAAAATACTTTTAAGTCCTACTGTATACTAAAAGATCACTTTGCAAAATTCGAAAGGGTTGTGTCCTCAATGAGTTAAAATCTTAAAATAACTTTCTTCCCCTTTTTCCCATCGTCTTTTAATTTTGTCTTTTTAATAGAGAAACTAAATAAATTTCTACTTAATTAATTACTCGATTTAAATTATGATCTTAATGGAAAGGGGAGGTTTTGGCAGTTTATTTCCAAACGGGAATTATTCCGACCTTTTTACGTTTTTATTATTTCTCTTCGGCCATTTTGTAGGGAAATTCCTTTAGGTACATTCATGTGGGTGGAATGAAGTACACTGCATTAATATAAATCAGAGTAGTTCAGACCTCCCAGGGATAAGTACTTGTTGAATAGGTGCTCCCGCTTGACATGTCGCCCAAGGTTCTCAGGAACTTGAAGAGTTAGCAGAAGTTATTTTTCTTTCCAGGCGGATGTTCCCAACGCTAAGAGTGTCTTTCACCGGCGTCAGACCGGAGCAGAAATATGCGGTTCTGATGGACATCGTCCCCGTAGACAATAAGCGATACCGTTATGCCTACCACAGGTCCTCCTGGCTGGTCGCCGGCAAGGCCGACCCCCCCGCCCCCTGCAGGCTCTACATGCACCCCGACTCCCCCTTCACCGGCGACCAACTCCGCAAGCAAGTGGTCTCTTTCGAAAAAGTCAAACTCACCAACAACGAGATGGACAAGCACGGCCATGTAAGCTCTCTCCCTCCAAGCAGAGGCTCACTCACCACTCCTCAGCAGAGGTTAATCACCGGTTGTTGTTTGCAGCTGGTGCTCAATTCGATGCATAAGTACCAACCGAGGATTCATTTAGTTAAAAGGTCAGACACCGCTGGCAGTGCTCCCGTCACGGATTTGGAATCGGAGGAATTTAAGACGTTTGTGTATCCCGAATCTGTATTTACTGCAGTCACCGCTTACCAAAATCAGTTGGTGAGTTACTTTTATTTTTATTTATTTATAAGCATTCTCAAAATTCCGACATCAGAGCTGCCAACCTCATAAACAATCATTAGTTATGATTTTATACTCAATGTTTAGACTGTATAGACAATTATCAGACAATACTTTTGACAATTATTGGATATTCAGCAATTTAACTGTAAAGCGGCGCTTCTGGTCATTAAATCCCGGAGATATTTATTGTGTAATAGCTGGAAAATTAGAGGGAACTGTAGATGTCAGCAGTGGAAAGAATATTCGGGGCGGTCATTTTCAGAGCAAACTGAATATAAAATAAAATTAGGTGGTCGATTCTAAACTTTTTTTGTGTTTTGAAACTGACATCGAAAACAAACAGTCAGGAGTTATAATCTGTCAGCAGAAAATGATTCAGGAGGATTCTGTATGGGAGCCAAAAAATATCCCAACCGTCGCGAACTCCCAAGCCGTTAATTGAGAACCCATTGTCTGTCATCGAAACCGTTAGGAAACGGTAAAACGACTTTCTTTGAATTTCCCTCCGACAGATCCGAATCCCATCTTTCATTGACTTTCCACCACCAAAATAGAATCCAACATCGCTTTGTTTACTTATTATTTTTTATGGTCCTCCATTGATTCTTCTTCGATGCACTTCTTTGTTTCTTCAAACTCATCATTTGTGAGTTATTCTCCATTGAATTGACAGTTAGCCCTTTGCGGTCGTATGTCTGCTCTCAGCCACCACAACAAGGAATTACAGTAGCGCTCAAAAGTATTTTGACAATACAAAACTTAACAGTTTCTTAATTATTTTGTTATCAATACTATTAATAATGCATTTATCGCATTAAAATAACAAAACGTACAAAACAACATTATTCTTAGTCTTCTAACTTAGTCTCTTAGATTCTGCTTTTTATTTCATTAGTTCTATTATTAATGGATATAATTATAGTATAACTTTTAAAGATAAACTCTGTTTCTTCTGTTATTTAATTAATATTATATATTTTTATACAGTACTTAATTTTATCTTTATTTGTTCTTATTCGTTGGAGTAATAGTATCGGTTTTTTAAATCTCTGGATGGATTCTTTTCTCATACAGTACCCACTGGAACTCTTATTAACTATTGGTTTATAAATGTATTGGTTTAGTATTAATATCCGAGATGAAAGCCACAGTCCCAATATTATTTTATTAATATTATACTGTAAATATAATACATTATGATTGTAATTGTATAAGTTTGTAATAGTTGCATACTGTAATTAATGTAAGATTCCATCTATGGCCTGCGGGCGCAATAGAGGTTCAATATATTATTATTATTATTATTTAATTAATATTATATTTATAAATGTTGTAAAGTATTTTAATGAAATTTCACTTTGTATTTAACTCTTACTGGTGGAAAACGAATAATTTTGTATTGTCAAAATACTTATGAGCGCCACTGTATACGAATCTTATACTGTATGCATTCCTATATCAGTTTAAACTTGAATAAACCTTTTCATTAACTAATACAATTGGAGATAACAAAATTTAATATAAACAAAAGTTGTGCAAGAGATGTCGTTTTTTGAACTTTCGCAGATACAAAGAATATTTAATAAATTGTATTTAGCAGTAATTAGACATTCTCTCTTCTTAATATAATATAATATATATTAATCCTCTATGTCGCCCGTGGCATTAGAGGCGACAAATTACGAATTTACATTAAAATATTACAAAAAAGTTACAAAAATTACACAATACACTGTCTTTTTTCATTCATTTAGGAAAGAATATTTTCTAAATTGTATTTATGAGTAATTAGAGATTCTCTCTTGTTAAAATATTACCAAATATTAGTGAATATTATGTATATGTATCCCTGCTCTTTCCAAAGAAATTAATTCCGATCAATAGATACCCATTGCCAAAATTTTATACCACCGCAAAGGGTTAATATCGGGCATTTTCACTTTGGGGAGACTTTTGGGACTTCCTCTGGGAAAGAACAAACGAGTTGGGTTTCTTCGAAGGAGTTTTTTTGCCGCTGTGTCCGCCCCACCCGTGAGGAATTCCGCTCTTATTTCGATCATCCGGATGTTGCTGTCGACATAACTTATAATAAAAACGCTCCGTCAGCCGCGGAGGAATTATTTCTTTCCTTCGCCGGAGCAATAATGACTGAGGAGAAATGCATCAGCTGAAGCGAATCTTCCACTGCTAACTTTTTATAAACTCACTCTAATCACTCATTGCTTAAAAAAAAAAAAACACCACACAAAACATTCGGATTTATCATGTTTTCTCTTTGAAACCGTTTTTTCATTCCGTGAATGAATGTTTCTTCCCAATGAAAGAAGGCGGTGGAAAAATCACCGAAGGCCGCCGAATCATTTTTCGCTGCAATTAGTCTCTTATCTATTTTTACTTTTTCGCCCGATTTTATCTCCCGTTTTTTTTTCTTTTAATTAGTTATCGTAACAAAGCGAGGGAAAAAGCTTTCTAAAAATAAGTCGAAAACCGCACGCAAAAACCCTCTCTCGCCTAAGTAATGAATTTTTTCCTCTGTCGTTGCTCTCTCAAGGGTGGTCCGATTTATAAATGTCCCGTGACTTTCGCACGCCTCAAAATTATGTCGCGGGACATACACTTCTGTAATTTGAAAAACCGTAATAGAGTACGGCCAATTAAGGGAAGGGAGGGGGGGTGTGAGGGGGTGACGGGGGGAGGGCTGAGGTCAGGAGAAAAGTCATTAATTAATAACAGATACGGAAGGGGGAGGGAAGGAAAGGGAGAAACCGTACCTTCCTCGCGGAGGGGGGATGAAAATTTCAAAGGACATTCCTGAAATATTTTCGAATCTGTCAAAGGTCTCATCTGTTAAGCTTCTTGACAAAACATGATTTTTAAAATGGCTCTAAACGAATCCAACTGATTTTAATCTCGTTCTCCGAAGAAATCTGATCGCCTTATTTATCGCTTCATGACTCACAAATCGTTAGAAAAAATGCTTTTGCCTCTCTCTGATTAATGTCCGTTGTCCACCGCGAGCTCATGTTATCGAGTTGTTATTGTGGAAAGTGTTGAAGAGCAGAAGTAACCGAGATGACCGCGGTATCATTCGGATCTGTGAGTTACCGGTGACGAGTCGGGAGCTACCACTCGTGTGGATCGTTGCTTTTCTCTTCTTCGGGAAAAGTCAAACGAAACGATCGGTGAAAATTCGTCTCGACAACATTACAAACCTCTTTTGTTGTAATTTCCCCTCATCGGAATAGTATTTTGTCTCTTCGTAGCGACACTTCCATCTTTTCGAACGAAGGTCGGATATAAAATGAGCAAAACCGTTTGAAGCTTTCAGATTAACTTCGGGAGATGAGTTAGCAGTTTAACGTTCACTTTTTATTTCTTAAAGTAGGTTTGATTTCCCTTTATGAAATAAAATGGCAGTAAGGAACGGGAATAAGGGTCTCCGAATAGCCCTTCCGCAAATCGTAGCGCCGACTATTTATGCTCGCTGCTTTTATGACCGGTGTATATTCAACACATATCAAAAGGCAGCGGTTGACGAAAGCAGTAACGGTTTTATCGCGTTTTTTACCGGATCCGTTCCCTTTTGAGATGATTTCGTAAAGATTTTGCATTCGTCTGACGAAGAGGAACCCCAAAGAGAAACTGATTAAAAATGAATAGTGGTTGTCTCGGAGGTTTAAATGAGACTCGGTATAACATGTGTCTCCCAAGATATATTTTTGTCATTAGTTTCACCTAAAGAATGTACTTCCTTCCTTATGTAAATGGGAGGTTTCCTTTAACACAAAGGGTGAAAGATACCCCTCCTCGGATGTCAGAAACCCATGAAGCCCCGTCGTGTGTGTCCCTTTTCGTGGAGTGTGAACCCAATTAATAATTTCTCGTTTGGCACCCGAGATTCCGTGTCACTCCCTCAATGACTCTCTTTCTCTTTCAGATAACCAAACTAAAAATAGACAGCAATCCTTTTGCCAAAGGTTTTAGAGATTCCTCCCGATTGACCGAATTCGAAAGGTAAGTGTTTCAACCCTTTCTCTGGGTTCCCCCGGCTTTAGAATAATAATTTTCCTTACAGGGAAACAATGGAATCGATGTTGGTGGAACAGCACTACTTGAGATCTCCCATCCGAGCCTTTTCTGAGTTAGACACACATAATAACAACCTCACGCTGGAGGAGAAGGCTCTCCTCGCTGCCAGATCGCAATTGTTCCTCAGGGCGGCGGCCGCAGCGGCCAACCCCTACGGCTCCCTGATGAGCCCCATTTGGGGAGGCCCCGGGCCGGGAGTCCCCCCGGTGGGCATCCCCCCCGGGATGATCTGGAGCCAGTGGGCCTGTCTGGGGCCCTCCATCCTCGCGGCCCACCACCAGCAGGCCCACCACCTGGCGGCGGCTGCGGGCAACGCGGCGTCCACCTCGACGTCCCCCACGCTGAGCCTCCCCCGAGCGGTGTACCCCGCGGCCTCGTCCACCCTGTCGCAGCACAGGTATTCCCCGTACGCACCCCCGGCGGGTGGGGCGAGGCGGTCCCCGCCCGCGTCTTCCCCCGAGAGCACTCACGAGGCGAGTGACGGCCATTGTCACAGCCCTAGTCAAACATAATAACGATTTCTCTCTCACGGGGAAAGGGGATCTTAAGTAAAGAAGCAGTCTGCCAAAGATATTTATTGAAATAATTGTTAGCGTTGCCAAGAACGAAACACTCTTCAACAGAGAGACCCGTTTTAAGGTACAAAATCTCATTCTAAGTCTCACTAAATGAATTATTTTGATATAATTTCTCTCAGCCGGTTTTATTTTAGTTATTTCATGTACAGACGTTTCATTTATACTTCCTTTTGCCATTGTACATAAATTAGTTCCTTGTAATTTAATTACTTACGAATATAATTATTAAAAATTCATAAATAAATTTATTATTTTTACCAAATTATAATTCCACAGTTTATTGTATCGTTATCACAGGTGAGTATTGCTGAATTCCCGGAAGTAAGCAGTGCTTCATCGAACACAACTCCCCCTTTTTTTGGATTAAAAAATTATTTTTAAAACGTTAATGAGAGGGATAAATTGATTAATAATTAAAAGAATTCGGTGACATTCAAAAATACATTACCGTCGAAAATGGAAGCGAATTTTTTTTTTTTTTATTCAAAAAAAAAACGATAAACCCTAAAACGAGTTCTAAATTTTCGAAGACATTTCTTTTATCGAAAAGTGAGAGGAAAATTTATGGGGTGGGGGGTTGTTCGTGACGCGGGGAAGGAAGTAAAAATTTCATTTTATCACTAAGTCTCGGGAAATCCTTGCGAAGGAAACCCTTTCGGGGTCTTCGTCTTCATCATTGTTGGCCTCGTTTTCTATCTTCGTCAGAGAGAGCGTAAATGCAGACGTGCTCCGCCAACAGCAGACAGCCAATTGTAAGATAGTTTCTAATCTCGCAGAAATGGCGACATAAAATTTACTGTCGAAAGAAGTGGGAGCGAACCGTTTTAAACGGGTTTTTCGACGGAGCGAAAACTTTTTCCGCCCTTTAGATTTTACTTTTTAATAAGTATTGATTCCCTTTTCTTTTTTTTTTTTTTTCCTTTTACCCGACATTCCGGGTTTCCTTTGGCCGATTTCCTTTGCCGCGGACGCATCAATCAACGAAGGGACACGTCACATGCCACTTCGGCATCTCACAGATCGCTCTAATAACGAACGGCCACGCTAACTTTGCCTTTTTATCAATTGACGTGAATGGGAAAATGTCCGCCGCCACTTTTCTTTTTGTTGGAAAAATTGACTGGTAATTGATGGAAATATTGCGTGGTTTTCCCGATAGAAAGCGGACGCAGTGTTCTCTTCCATAAAATAATTTCGTTTAATACTCAGCTTAATGCCGGGTATTATTCGGTAAAATAACCCGTTCACTCAAATGACACATACATATATTTTTGGATCGTTATATCTCAGAAACGGTGACTCTTAGGAAGAAAAGTATTTATACATTTTTTGTAGATAATTTTATCCTCTACAATTTTTATCTGAGCTGTTTTTACGATAAAACTTACCGTTTTGCTGAAAATGGCTGAAATGACTATATTGACCTTTGACATTTTGAGGACTTTTGATATTTTATGTATAATTATACTCTGAACAATTTCACTGAGTTTCAGCTTCTTTGGAATTTATGTAACTTCACCTCTCATTTTTGAGCTAACGTGGCGTTTTTATTTTCGATATAATTTTTTACAATAAACTCCGACTTTTAACCCTTTGCGGTCGTATAAAATTTGGGTATGGGTATCTATTGGTCGGAATTAATTTCCGTCGAAAGAGCAGGGATACATACAGATACATACAGATGTATGCAGGAATATATATAACGCTAGTTTACGATGTATAGAAAACATTTAGTAATTCTTTTGAGAATTTTTAGGTATATCTTAGATATCTAAATGATATCAAGGTATATCTTTATTCAATACAGGTATCTAATGATATTTTTTTGTATAAAAATTATGTTTTATAACTCTCCATAACATGTAGGCCTGGTGACAACTTTTGTTTGGTTATCTCCATTATTTCGTTATCTCCAATCGATGGAGAAACGTATTATTTCGTGAATAGGTTCTTTAGGCATTGAGGTTCCATTAGGAAAAGGATAAACTGATGTAGGAATGCATACAGTATAAGATTCGTATATATTCGTTTAGTTCCTTGCTGTGGTGGCTGAGAGCAATCAGACAATCGTATCTCGTAGATATCGGATATAAGTATATAGGCTTTGGTGGTTGAGAGTACACATATACAACCGCAAAGATAGTATAAAATACCGCAAAGATACAGTATAAGACATACAGTATGCTACAGTAACTAATTCACCCTATTAGTTCGTGAATAGGTTCGTTAGGCATTGAGGTTCCCTCAGGAAGAGTTTAAACTGGTACAGGAATGCATACAGTATAAGATTCGTATATATTCGTATAGTTCCTTGCTGTGGTGGCTGAGAGCAGACATACGACCGCAAAGTGTTAAAAAAGTAAAAAGATTGATCCATCGATTGAAAAACAGAAAAGTATTCAATCGCTTCGCTGAAATAATAGTTAATGAAAAATTATGCGAGGGAGTGAAACGAATTAAATGCGGTGTAACCACATTTTCAACTGAAGGTCAAAATAATTATCCGGGAATTATTAATTACCGACTGGATATAAATCTCGTTGGTGAGTCTTTCGCAGAATGGGACAACTCCCGTTGGTTCGTATCGGTTCCAGAAGGCTTCACGTGACCTCCTCCAGCAGATGTGGGCGAAGGAGGACACCACCGGGAGCTGGACCACCGAAAAGAGGAAAGAACTTGTGGCTTTGCCACCCAATTAGTGCCGGTTCCGCAGTTCCCCGCTGCCATAAATCTTCCCCCCGGTCCCCCCCCCGGTCCCCTCTCCCCCGACCGCTCCGAATATTATTTTTTTAACCTTATATTTCACCGTTGTATACGTGAAATGAACCACTCGTTTGAAAAATTTGCTTATTTTTCGGTTGTCGCTTCTAATTTTACATTCATAATGTCTTATTAAACCATTAACCTCAGATTCGTGAGGGATTCTTGGAGAAAAATGAAACAAACGAACAAACGTCGTTTCCTCTCACCGAAATGGGCGTCCGTCCAAATGAAATCCCCATGCGAAATTAGGTGCTGTTGTCGCTGAGATTGCCAAATAATTACGACTGCCGCCACCAACAGCGGCCCACCTTTCGACTGTACCCCGGAATTGCACCCAAAGGATACGATTGCTGACATTGGGTTCAGCTATGAATATTCGGTTCCGCTGTTGCAGAATCATCTAAATAAAAGCAAAATGTCCGAAGGGTGTTCTCCGACAGATAAATCAAAAGATTTCGAGAATGACTCACTGTCGCAATCATGGGAAAGTTATTTAAAAGAAAATTTCACGGGTGTTATTCTCTCGACGGGCGAACGGGATCTCTTTTCCAGAATTAGGAATAAGGGAAATCCAATACAAAGTTCACCCTCGGGGGTTCCACTCAAAGAGGGTGATGTCGTGTTATGGTGATTATTAACCTCATTCAATGGCCTCGTGTAAATAGAATTGTATTGTACACATTAAGGAGTGAAAAATTTCCTTTTCCATTTCGGGGTTGGATGATAAAAATCAGAAGAAGTCAAATTGACTGGTGTAACCGCGAAAAGAGAAAACAAATGAGAAATTTCTCAATTTCCCGATGAGTTTTATCTCAATTCAATTAGAATTGGGGTTGAATAGGCGATAGTCGCGTTCTCAAAGGAATTCAAACCATTATTTTTCAATAAAAATGTTTATTTTTCATAGGAACGACAGAACAATCGAATTATTTTGAGAAAGAGGGCTTTTCGGATTGTAACAAACCCTTATTTTGCCCCCCTCCCCATTGCTGTTTATCCTTTCCTCACCCATTTATGAGTTGGTTCTAAAAGAAGTTCATTGGGGGTATCTTTGGGGTCCTCCATCTGCAACCCCCAAATGAGATTAATTAGCGCAGATAGAATATTATGAGAGTGACATTTTCGTTGGGTTTAGTTAACCCATTCAGTGCCAACTATGAGATATTTCTTGGTGGAGTTCTTTATACAGTAATTTGAAACAGAAATTTAGTACAGGAATTTGACACAGAAATTTTGGCATAGGAATTGTATTCAGTAACGCCAGTTGCGAGTGGAATTCATTGTACAGTAATGTGTTGATACAGAAATTTCAGAACAGGAATTTTAGTACAGGAATTTTATTCAGTGACGTCAGCTACGAGATATCTCGTGGTGAAATTTTTGATACAGTAATTCTATACTGAAATTTCAGCATAGGAATGTGACATACAGAAATTTCCTCACAGAAATTTCATACAGATATTTCCGTCACTGTAATTTCACACAGAAATTTCTCCAACAGTAATTTCATACAGAAATTTCTTCACAGTCATTTTGTACAGAAATTTCCGCACAGGAGTTTGATACAGAAATTTCATACAGAAATTTAATCACAGTAATTTCGTACAGAAACTTCAGAATTCCTACAATATATGGTATGAAACTACAGTAATTCCTACAGAATGTGACATACAGAAATTCCAGCATAGAAATTTCATACAGAAATTTCCTCACAGTAATTTTATACAGAAATTTCATCACAGTTATTTGATACAGAAATTTCATACAGAAATTTCTCAACAGTAATTTCATACAGAAATTTCTTCACTGTAATTTCATACAGAAATTTCTTCACAGTAATTTTATACAGAAATTTTAACACAGAAATATCCGCACAGGAGTTTGATACAGAAATTTCATACAGAAATTTAATCACAGTAATTTCGTACAGAAACTTCAGAATTCCTGCAATATGTGGTATGAAAATACTGTATGAAACTACAGTAATTCCTACAGAATGTGTCATACAGAAATTCCACCACAGTAATTTCATACAGAAATTTCCTCACAGTACTTTTATACAGGAATTTCCTCTCAGTAATTTGATACAGAAATTTCAACACAGGAATTTTCTTCAGTGACGCCAGCTAAGAATTATCTGTTAGTGTTTTTCTTAGATAAAAATTACAACATTGTATGAGTAACTTTTGTAAACTTTCATGTATTCTTCCAAATAAAACCTCCCCAAAGCTCTAAATTCGTCCGCCACTCAATGGGTTAATCATTACCGACCTGAAATAACCCACGAGTATTCGCTAACACTGAATTTAAAACCGACATTTGAAAAATATCAGCGATGCCGACACTCGGAAAAGTTCTCTTCGCTGAGCTTTGGGGAAATGCGAGCTTTCGAACCCCTTCCGCTGCCCTCTCCGCTTTGGGCTTCCAACTCTTCCTCCCCTTTTCCATCCCTTTAACCCGAAACGTTTTCTCTTTTTCGCGAGGGTGTGGATTTATGAATTTTCCCGGGGTAAAATCCATAATTGAACAATAAATCAGGAAAATCGTAGAAAAGCTTATCGGGAAAACTCGCTTTGTTCATTTTTTCGTATAATAAAGTTTTGTAAATAATTTTTCCTTTTTTTTTTAAAAAAAATTCTTCCTCTCTTTTTTTTGCGGGGTTATTAGGTGTGGTGGATGGTTATCAGAGGGATGAAACTTTGCGGGGGATTTTTTATTCCGAAAACGACCAAAAAACTTTCCCGCAGGATAAAATGGCGATGTCCGACGTCATCAATCACTGTCTGAAATTAGAGACAGTTAAATATAAGCGAAATATATTTTTAGAAATAACCAAAAATCACAGAATTAATATGAAATTAATAGCGAAAGTCGGATGAAATTTGTACCGCCACTCAATAACCCTTTTTTTTATCTTCTGCTGTATCTGATACATCTAACGACCCCACAATAACCATCTTATCAAAGTCTTTAAATGATAGAATTGCGTTCTCACCCTTTTTATGTTTTTGTCCTTTTTTTGTGTGTGTTTTGGAGTTGTGGAGAAGAATTCCGGAAAAGAGGAAATGATTTCGTTTCAAAAACAAAAAAAAGAAAGTAAATTTTTTATTGATTGGGTAAAACGGAAAAGAGGAAAATTCCCTTTCGTCGATGAAGAAAAGTCGGGAACAGATGATAGCACTCCCGACTCAGACTCCAGGGAACGATCCCGGGCTCTCAATTCCCCCATAAAATACCGGTGAGTTTAGTTCACTCCGTTCGGGGCAGAAGCCAATTTGTTGAAGTGGGAAAGTGTTTGCTAAGCACCGATACCGCAACTCACTCCAAAATCTACATAATACCATTTTTTATCTCCCTCCACTCCCGCCTTTTACTCTAATAAAGGGAGCGCAAATATTTATGAGTTCCTCCCCGGTTTAAATTCAATTTCAAGAGTGAGCATTCGCCCCATTGTTGATGCGGAAGTATTGGTTGTATTGGGTCGTAAAAGCGAAGACAACCCCCGGGGTGGGGACAGGTGACAGGGGAAGGAGCCCCAACACCTTGAGGCCGCAATGGAGTCATTAAGTCCGATTGACAGCTTTTGGTGAGACACAAAGCGTTATTGACCACCGCAATGGTTTTGCATCGTTGACTCTCAATGTCCTTTGTTTAGATTTTATAAGATAAGTTTATCTGGTATAAGTAGAACCAGTTTTTGAAATCGATGGAAGGGCGTAACCTCTTCTGGACCGATTGTTGGTTTTTCATTGGACTCTGTCATTTATTAATGAGACTACACCCATTAGAGATTGACCCTCTGTGCTTTCTATTAAAAATTCTCTCTTTGGAATCCCTTCGGAGAGTGGGTCAACCGATGCATGAATTATAAATAGCCGATTTGACACTGTTAACTCCCCGGGCACCGTATGTTCAACCGGAAACCAATCAACTGTCCGTGTTCTATTAAACAAACAAAATAAACTGAGATGACCGGTAATTTGGAGTTTGGTCACCCCCCGCGGGGCAAATGACGCCCCTCGGTTAAACGGGGAGTGAGGCATAATTCAGCGAAGGGAAGGGGATGAAGAGTCAAAAGCATAATTGAGTCAAAACGAAGTTTCGATAGAGTGTAAAGTTAAACCCATTTGGTCCTTATCGCGGTGAAATTGGTTTCATATTTCTCCCGCAATCTTAATGATGATCTGACCCTCAAGAAACGAAATTACCCCGCTTCCTGTCCTTTCCTCTTTTTCGAAAATTTCCCTCCCCCTTTTTTCTTTTTCTTAATCAATTTTCAAACCTGCGTAATCCGTTTGCGTGGGCGGTGCACAGACGCATTGCGGACATCGGTGTCACTCCCGAATGGTGTTTGGGGATGAACGCCCCGTTTGAGGGGCGTCTGGGGGGGAAACGGAAGTGTGCCACAGTCTGTGTGGTCACTTCGGGTGTACCTCCTTGTAACAGAATGATAAATTTCTCGTAAATAAAGTCGTACAAACAGCGTTCATTGTGCCTTCATACGGACTCATTCATTATGTCATGTCAATTTTTAGGGTTCGGAGTTTCTTTTATGCTTTCTTTTTACTTTCAACAATTGATATTATGGCTCTTTTGCAGATAAAAACTGGCGTCTGACATTATACCACTCTTTTGTTTCTTCTTTACGTTCTAATCACCGTTCCAAACATGGCTTCTCTGCGAATGTTTCACCATACAAATGTATTTAAAAACAAAAAAACACATCGAAAGGGTCCAAAGTTTTCGGTGTGAAAACCGTAATAAAACCAAATGGTTTTTTTCTTTCCCAAAACTCGTTCTATTAAAAAAAAAATATATCAAATTAAGAAATAAAAAATGATATTATCCACAGATAAAAATAAAAAGAATGAACCGAACGAAAAGATGAGGTTGGAAAAGTAAGCTTTTAAATGTCGGACGTGAAAAATGTTATGACAGGTGACTGATCGAAAGGTGTTCGCATTTTTCCTTTCCTTTAATTATTTCATTTTATAATGATTATAATTGCAGCCACCCCTCTTTCATTTGCCATTTTTTATGGGCAATTTTTTTATGAAATTCCGAATACGTAATTTCCCGATCACTTATCCTAAGAATAGGTTTTACGGGGAGTGGTCCTTGGAATTCCGCTGTAATGGCGGGGCCCAAGGGGCTGCGCCCCATCATCTTGGCCTTTAAAAGGGGGCTGCTGTCATCCCGACCGGCTCGCGTCACTCCTCGGGCATAACTGTTAAGAGGAGCGGGGCATGAGGCAACCTTTCAACGTTTTATATTCAAATATCTATAACCGATGGAGCATTCAGATTATGGCCGTGGTAGTAACGATAAAATTTTACTTATCTCAAACCATCTAAGATGTCTGAAATTTAAACCCATTTGTCATGGTAGGTTGCCGCGCACATGTTACCCTCTGCTCCTAGTCATGAAATATGTTGTGTCAGAAATGGAAGCCCGTCAATTGAACGCTGAGGAGAATCCTTTTAAAACTGATAGAATTATGTTAAAAAGAAATGGTCGTTTCTCGAGGGAGAGGGCGACGCCTGAGGGGGTTGAAAGCGCCAAACGGGGATGATCTCCTCTCGCATCGCTTTATCAGGATCACACCGATTTATCATAATCATCTCGAAAGGACAGTTTGCATAACGAAACACTCAAAAGGCGAATGAAAATCTATAAAAATCGAGTTATTCAATGTAAACAGATTCTGTAGGATTTGATGGAGCACCCATCTTTTATTCTTTTTGTATTGTTGTTATACTTTTCTGCTGCCACGGTAGAGACACGATTTTCATCCGCAAAAATGTAAGTGAATAAATAAATTAAGTGAATAAAATTATTATTATAATTAAAGAAAATTAATTGTAGTGAAAATCAAATAAATTGTAGTTAAAATTTATTATTTATACAGTATCGCTCAAAAGTATTTCGACAATTCAATATTTAATAGTTTCTTACTTAAGTATTTTAGGAATGTATTATTTAGTTATCAATACTATTAATAATATATTTGTCGCATTAAAATAACAAAATATACAAAACGTAATATTCATTCTTAGTCTTCTGCCTTTTCTTTAATACTTTTACTTAGTTGTACTATTTGTAGGTTTTATTTGTATTTTAATGTAATTCTCTTCAAATTATCTATTTATCCATACAGTTATGTATACAATATTCTATACAATATTCCACTCATTTATTTATAAAGTATTTTATGCAATTATCTATATTTCTTACAAAATATGCAAATTTACATACAACTTATAAACATTCTTCGTCGTCTGCTTTTTCTTTATATACTTCTACCTTAGCTCTATTATTAGTCAGTTAAACTCTTTGTTTCTTCTGTTATTTCTTAATCAAACAACAGTATATTTATTAATAAATAACAGCATAATTTAATAATAATTAATATTAAATTAATATAATTGTGAGAACTGTTGTAAGGCATTTTAACGAAATTTCACTTTGTAACTCTTACATAAACGAATAATTTTGTATTGTTAAAATACTTTTCAGCCCTGCTGTCTAAAATTCATATATTTAAAACTATATAATATTATAAATAAAATTAAGTACTTAATATCAATAAAACTTTGAATTCTACTGATTGAAGACAAAAAAGAAAAATTTGATAAGCAAAGACATTTGTAAATCAGTTATATAAATAAATATAATATTGTGAATAAAATCAATTATTTAATATACATTTAAAGAAGTTATATTTTTTATTTAATTTATTTATTTGATTTAATTATTTAAAAAAGTGCACTACAAATACGGAACTTTATCCTAAATGAATGAGAAAAGACAGTGTATTTTGTAATTTTTTTAATGTAAATTTGTAATTTGTCACCTCTCATGCCTATGGGCGACACAGAGGATTAATATATTATATTATTATTTAAATAATAAATAAATAATTACTTTCAAAAAGCACGAAAATATATTTTTTCTGTCGGTAAAGTATAAACTATATTAATAAGGGGAGTAAGTGAAATATCTGAATAACTTTTTTTAAGCACCGAAAGTCAAAGGAATTACAACGTCCGAGTTGTATTTGAAGATTCTGCGGTCCGATGGAGAATAGGGATTATTGAAACTGTTCCAACAAAGAAAGAAGTGGGGTTCGACTGTTCGCTGTCTGCCACCGATTCTCATATCCCCGTGTTGGTTTCCTTCGGCCGATGTTAGTGTAACACCAGAATCATTAAGCGGAACTAAAAATCATGAAGAATAACGTGTCAAGCAGGAGATCTCCGTGATGGATGAGTTCCGTCTATTCTCTAATTCGAATCTATTACGTTCGCGTTTAGATTTGGTGTTCGAGCATGGCAGCAGAGCGGTGCACTCCCTGCACCACCTGCTCGTCCCCTTCACCACCAGGAGGATCACCACCTCCGAGTGGACCGATCGCGGAACGAGGAGGAGATTCCCCCAACCCGATACCACCAGAAACGAGTAGTCAGCTTGTATTTTCCATTAGTAAACAGTTATTGAGCGTTGTGAAATGCACGCCAGAATGAGATTTAGATTAGAGATTGGGCCAAACTGACACTTACATTTACCATGTTCCTTCCTAACGAAGTGAAATCGTTGGAAGAAAAATCCCTGGGACATGTCGAGTCAACAATAGAGGATAACAAGAGTTATTGTGAATGGAAGGCTGGCATGAGCCATGTTGGTGGCCAACACCAGGGGGCCCATCCATTATTCCACCACCAACACATATTTGACTTTCAATAATGACAACTAAAATAAAGACTCATCTTCAACAAATATTTAGCCAATTATCGATATCACTCCTGCCTTTTCCCTCATTCTGCCTCAAATTTATTGATCCGTCATTGTTCCCCCCGTGTTGGAGAGTAATTTCAGAGCACAGTTGGGGCGTTAATGATGGCACCTCGCCCAGGTGAGGACCAGATTGTGCACAGCGCCTTCCGCGGTGGTCTCTGCCCAAGTGACACCTTGGAAGGTGACACCTTGACGGCGACACCTTCCTCGGTTCAGTCCAGGCACGAAGATGCATAATCGCCTTCTTTTGTCGTTCCCCCGCCGAAACAAAAGGCAGGAAACATCCGCGTGAGCTTAATCCGCCATTTTCCTTTCGAAAAGAAGGACGTTTCCTACAAATTTTTATAATTTTTAATTTGTTGCGCATTAAAATATGATTAACACGAGAGTTTTAAACAAAAAAAAAAACTCAAACCGGCCATAAGGAAAATTGAAAACCGGAAGCAGTTATGATTATAACTATGATTATGAGCAGCTATTGCTTATTTCCTGTCTGAGCCCTCAAATGAGTCTATCTTTTACAACTTTGTGACAGTTCTTTCTTTCACGGGAGTTGATGATAATGCCAATTTACAGCTTTGTTGTTAATTTATTCCGCTAATAACTAATCCTTTCCTTTAACTCGTTTATATCGCCGTCATCTGCTTTTTACCGTTTCTCGGAGAGGTTCGGCTTCCGCACCCCAAATAGCTGACGTCATCGTTGGGAAAGCCTTCCAAGGTCAAGGGCAGTCACATCGGCGCGTGGAAGGTTCAAAGGGCGAACAGGTACAATTTGGGGGCGAACGAAATGTAAGGAAATAAATTCAGGACTAATTACTCGGGTTTTTTTGTTCTTTCATTAAGATGCAATGATTTGAAAGGAAATGACACTTCAAAAAGTGAATGTAATGAGTGGAGTTTTAAACCGGAAAAATATAATTTAAAACGGGACATTTGAGCACAGTGAGCGGTTTAAGGACTGTCCTACCTCTTCTCCTGCCTGAAAATTGGCTGATTTTGTAAAAAAAAAAGAATATATTTTCCCGAAGAGTCGAAAATTCGCGGAAAGAATTTAAGGAATTTCAGTTAATATGCGAAAACGTCGTAATTGAACGGTAACAGACCGCCGTAAACACTTAATAATATTTCATAAAAAATTATTTGGCTCATTTTTGTGCATAAAATAATTATCTGTCATTTTTAATGTTTTACTTTATGCATTAAATAAATTGGCTTGTAAAAGAGAAAACATAAATAATTGTTATTAAATTTATTATTTTTTATAATGGCAACTTCGTTTTGGGTATTTTAGTACACTTTCCGAGCATCTGCTTCTGCCGCCTCGACTCATCTCCTTATATGCACTCACCTCAGCAACTCAATACTTTTCTTAGCATTTTAAGATCTTCAGATAAGTTTACGAGAAACCACACTTGGTGCTCCAGCTGTGAGGAGTTTTTCATTTTTATATTAGGTTTGTTTAATGTTCTTCCCACTCGGAGACCGAATTGGGGATGCAAAAGATTCTATTTTTTTTTTCTTTTTTTTTTTTGGATTTATTGGGCTTTCGGTAAAACCCACAAATGAGGAAAATTCGTGTAGAAATTGTTTATTTTTCTGTGTGAAATTTTTCAGAGTATAATTACATTGTAAATTGTCAAAACTCATCAAAAATCTGATGTCGGGAAAAAAAATGGCGCGGGGTCAAAGATTAGTTTTTCGCCATTTTCAGCAGAACGGTAAATTTTATCGGCAAAATAGCTCAGACAAAACTTGTTGAGGATAAAATTATCTACAAAAAATGTCTCGATACTTTTTTTCATAAGAGTCACCGTTTCTGAGATATAACGATTCAAAAAGTTGGATGACACATTGGTGGCCATTTTTAAAATGGCTACTTTGGCGCACCGATTTTACCCACTCGGGAATTGTTTCCCTAAAATCCAACCAAATGCGTTCGAAAGCTTAAAATGTGCCCTTTAAAACGAGCAAAGTTAGAAAGAAATCGGAGGTGACACTATTTCGATATTTGGTTTCAAAAACAGACAAAAATGGCTAAAATCGCACTTTCTCTGCAATTTTGAACTCCCATAGCTTCCGAAGTTTTGATGCTAGGAACGTCAAACATGGCTCATTTTAAAGCCCTAATGTTGCTTTTTAGCCGTATATGAGTTTGGGCGAAAATGATGACTATAATAAAAAGTTATGGTCGTTGAAATTCGGACATTTTTTATATGGGCAATTTTTACTCAATCAAATTTTTGAATCATTATATCTCAGAAACGGTGACTCTTAGGAAGAAAAGCACTGATCACATTTTTTGTAGATAATTTTATCCTCTACAATTTTTGTCTGAGCTAGTTTTACGATAAAACTTACCGTTTTGCTGAAAATGGCGAAAAACTTATTTTTTTGATTTTTGATTACTTTTTAATGTATAAACAATCCGACCAAGTTCAGCTTCTTCGGAATTTATGTAATCTTGAATGTCCAATTTGGAACTTATTTAGAGTCGAATGATCTTTTTGTTCCTTCGGGGGAAAGGCTTTTTTCCTAAAAAGCTGACGGGTGATGTGGGATTCGCCCCTCGTCAAGGGCCGTACCACCAACCCCCTGAGGAAACCCCTTGACCTTTAGACCTCAGGTAATCAACCCTTATCCTGTGGGAATCTCCCTCCCCGTTGTTTTGCACACAAAATATACGTCTCCATTGATGTGCTTTCACAACCATTTGGGATTGAGTGTATCGGAGATATAATTCAAACCATCGGTGGGTTCGGACAACCGCGGCTGAAAATGGCGGTTCGCATCCCGTATGAATGTAATCCGGTCTTTCTGCCTTTTTAGCATTCTCCTGTCATCATATAAAAACTTTTGACAATCGATAGAAAACGAGTCTCGGAGAGAAAATGAAACACCATTCAAATAAATTGCCTTCATCTCCCGTATGAGTGACGTTAGAATTCTTTTCATTTAACCAAAGTTCGGTGTGCCTTCACTCGAAATCGGCTTCTGCCTTCACCGGAGTGTTTGCTTATTAACTACACTTCTTTTTCGGTCAAATGCTCCCGGTGTTGAGCATCTATCGACCCACGTGAACCGGAGATTTGGGTGGCGTGATGAAGAAGCGCAAGGATGAACCGTTCCATTGTTTCGTGGGGGAATCCCGGCGATTAATACACCCCAAAGTATTGTTTTTGATTATTCAATCGTACCTATTATTAAACTCAAACCTGATCGATTCTCCGAAAGATAAGTATTCGGTAGGAAACCGAAGTTAGAGATACAATCGAAGCCAAAAATGTGTCCTCGATGGGCGTACAACGGTATGAAAGCCTCCAGTGGGAAATATGTGAGTCCAGCATTCCCGTCTGGATAATTTATATCGATTCCAGGACATTTTTCAAACGGTTCGGTATTGCACAAGATGCCCGAAGAATTAGGCATGGTCACTTAGTTACGCGGGCAATATATCGGGGTCTCGGCCGGGGAACATTTTTTTATTTCAATTCCAGTTGATTAATTCCCTTTCTCATTGTGAGGTCTCATGGGTTCTCTACAGTGCTTCCGTATTAATCCTCCTTGAAAAGCTCCAGAAAAGAAATTTGGATTTATGGTGTAATTGTCGGTGGTGAAAGCTATTAGGAGGAGGACCCGCGGGCGATTATCTTCCGAGAGATACAATCTGTTTCCTGTCTGAACTCAACCCGAAGATGCATGAGAGGAAGATATCATTAAATCTGACGGTGAATAATTTCGTTTATTTTCTTTGTTTGGTAATTCCTGGAAAGAATGCTTTTCCAGGGGTCTCTAACTCCCCCAATAGACGGAAGTGCAGCCATTGCTTTCACTCACGGAATGACTGATTCAAAGGGATTTTGAATATTTAGAAAAACAAAACCGATTTCTTTTGAATCCCGTGACTAATTTCCAACCCTCGTCAGAAAAATATTTACCGCGAGAGTCAGCAAAAGAAGGCTGACTGAGTGACAGAAAGTTGTCAACCTATGTCACCAAAAAAAAAGAACTCGATGGTAATGGATATAGAAAAGTCAACCATACCCTATTATTCGGGCCGCAATTCAACAAATTCCATTTTCTTTTCTTCGAAACCATAAGAAATCCACTCTTTTGTGTTTTTCGTTCCTTTCTTTCCTTTTCTCATGAGGATTTGTTTACAAACATTGATAGCGCTTTTAATTGGCCGATACAAAAGGTTTTGGGAGTGACAATTCCGTTGCGTCCGGTGCCTCAAGGGACGACCATTGTCAGCACGGTTTCTTCAAAACATTAATTTCTGAATTCCTCCCCTTTGTTTCGGTGTAAAATCACGAAGGGATTAAACTGGGAATTACATTCCTTCGCCCTTTCGAGTCATAAAAAAGAATTCAATATCCTCTCGGATTGTTTGTCTCATAATGAGTGAATCGACATTAAGACATAAGCGAGCGACGCGGGAGAACTCAAGGCAATTAAAACAGCTTTAAAATCACGTTGATGTCATTACGCAACTAATACTTAAATAAATTATCGAGGATCGAGATGGGTGGCCCTGAGAGAGGTGTGAGTTAATAACGCCGAACCGCTCGAAAAGTGGCAAAAAAGTTTATTAAACAACACCAAACCAAGGACAAGTTGGGAGTCTCGGGAGAAATGCGATAATTACCATTTGGGCGTTCCTCCATCATCTATCACCAACTGTCGACGAAGGGGAACACCATTGGCTGAGCACTTAGGAGATCATCTGAGAGTTTCTACACAACAGCGATTCGATAATATAAAAGCGACCGCTACAATGGCGGTTCACACATGGTGAAAGGTAGCATGCGTGACCGATTAGACGGAAAGTGGTAATGCCATCTTCGGGTTGTGGTGTCTTTCACGATGGCAGCCCGAATCTCATCATTTTCAACGAAATCATTCATCACGGGCCGTCATTGTTTTTATTAATTTGTCAAACCGAAATCATTAGTTTCTCGGGAAAATAACCGTCGCGTGGTTTCCCCGAAGAACGCACCAATGGTGCATCGGCGACCTCATTCAAAGACTCTCTGCCCATTACCATATCACCGAGGTGAGTTGGTAGTTGCCAAAGTGTAACACTCGGACCACCTGTTAATGCCCGGAGGCTGAGTGTTCAGCAACGAGTGCGAATGTTCACATTACGAACGTCACGGAGAAGAGTTAAAACAACACTCACATCGGGGTTTCGTGATCGGTTTTGACGTGCGATTTTAGGTCATCTTTGTGGGTGGTTCGAACCTGTCCCGGATTAGGTTTCCGCTCTATCACATTTAACAATGGCGGCGGAAGGTTTTAATTAGTCTTCAGCTTTTATAAAAGATTTTGTGTGCTTATTGCAAAACGGCACATTAACCATTATCAAAAGAACAAATGGTCGATTTTAATGGGTGACGTTGTTCCTTCGGGTGTTGGCCATAACACCAACCGACCGCCCACCGGTAACACAGACCGGTAATTAATGTCCTTTCTGGCGTTCGGGGGAGGAAACACCCGGGGGATGCGGCAGAGGACAAATGCTTCGCCGATCGTGAGCGGGTTTGTCAGTTACAACACCTCCCTCGGAAAACACACAACCACTAATGAAACGCCAGTCAAAGTTGTAATTCTTTTCAACCGACAGTCAAATTAATTTAAATTAAATTTTGTTTTATTCTAACTCGGGTAAAACGTTCGCGGCTTTTCTCCTCTTCCTTCGGGGCGACCAACCATTTTTTTTTTTCGTTTCCGCTTTATCATTAGGTCATTATTAAAAAATATGAACTGACATAGTAATTTTCACTTGTTTTCAATTCGTTTTTAGGCTTTCTGTCTTCGTTTTTCATCTGGAAGCGTTCCGGCTCCTTTGAGCTGCGACCGCCATTTTTTTTTCTTAACAAATCGAGAGGGCGGTGGAGTCGTCTCCCGGAGAAAAACCCGGGAAAACACGTGATTGGCGTTGTCTAGTTTAACATCTATTTACCGACAACAGGAGTGATTAGGTTGTTAGGATCAACTAATTCAGAAACCACTTGAAAAGGTTCCACTCAAGTGTTATTAATATTATGTAAACATTTTAAGACTAACACTCGTCCGATGATGCAGCAGATTTACTCAGAGAGTGATCGCGCCATCTGGAGAACACTTCTCACTGTCTTCCGGAATTGTTTCGGACATTTTGATTTTGAGAAGGAGAGGACACAGACGACGCTGGTCCTGAAGGCGTTCTTCCGAGGGTGGGGGGAGGGCGGTGGGGGAGGGTAAGCCTCGCAAGACGTGCGACTTGAGAGAAAAAGACCCATAGCAATGCAATTAAAAGCATGACCACCTAAAAAATGTTAATTTGCAGAAGTGTGGCGAGTCACGTTCGCTCTTCCACCTTTCTTATCAACCTATAAATAATGAGAGGGCGTTGGTGTTGTTGGAAGGTTTGAGGAAAAACCTGGGAATGAGTTCTGGGGGTGGCGGACGGGGGGAGGAATCAATCCGCGCGAAAGATTACCAACAAAAAAATGTTAAACATTTTATTCAAATTAAAATCACAGAGACATTCAGTTATACAATAATTGGTCTATAACACTAATCTTTACAATTTTACAGTCGAATTACAAATTTTTGAGATTTACAAAATCATACAAACAAACATAATAAAAAGATTAGTCAGCCGATTGGGGGTTTTTTTTTTCGCGAAAAAGTCGAAATTTTGTCGCAAAAACGGAAGCAACTTTGTTTCTCCTGAGAAAATACATAAAAACCGTTATAATTCAATAAATAAATAAATTCATAAGTTATTAAATAATAATGAAATAATTTATATAATTTGATACACTCGGAGAGGTGAGGGATGTCGTTTACAAATTTCCACCCCTCATTTGGGGGAGGACAAAACGAAACGAGATTTATTGCTTCCTTCGCGGGGAAAACATGTCAATTAGAGTGTGATTATATTCGCAAAAGTGAAGAAACGCCGCTGTTGTCAAGTCCGCCATTTTATCGACAAAATGGCGACGAACTGTCTTAAAAACGCTGTGATTTTTTCTTCCGTCGCGTTATAATTGTTCCGAAAGGCGGTAACCTCAAAAGGAATTTGCGCTCTGAGACGCGTTAATTGAAAAAGGAATTCTCTTCTCGAAATTATTTAATTTACTTGAAAAAATGAACCGGAAAAGGAAGTTATTTGTCTTGGGGAATTTTTTATTATTTTCTTGCATGACGGAACAGTTGATCACCAGTCGATAAGATATTATTTATTGTTAAATTATATCCAATCGATATTCTTCCATTCGTTCCAAAATGTTGGAATTAAATTCCAGAAAGTATGAAACGACAACCCTTTCGGGGGACCGGAAATGGCGGTTTTGTGAGAATGTGAGCATTCGTAAACCATCTCACGAAGTAAAGGGCTGCGAATGCCACGATTATGACTCCTTCGGGGAAGTGACGACCTTTGCTCCCACAGGAAGACGTCCCGCCCTTTCGTAATCGTCTTTGGTAATACAACCATTTTAAGTCAAACTTTCAATGTATTTTAAAACGGTTCGTCTAACTTCTGGTCGTCGAGGGAATCTCAGGAGAAGGAGACAGTTGCTTAGAGACTAGATGATAAGGGCTAAACCGATGCTGCATGTTCCCCATCCCGGGAAATATCGTCCGGGACATCCTCAGATCCGCCGAAGACGAAGACCCCGGAGAGGGAGATTCCGAGGAGGAACTTGAACCGGGCGGGGGCGTCAGCTGGCTGGGGTGAGCGGAGCTCGTCGAGGAACTGGAGGGGGGGAGCGGGGGGCCGAGCAGCCCGGGGGGAAGACCAGGGTGGGAGTTGGGGGTCCACGGGGAGGCCGTCCCCGGGGAGGGCCCCGAGCTGATCCACAAGTGCGCCGGCAGGGGCATCGGCAGCCCGTTCTGCACGTACATCTGCATGCCGGTGCCCGGGGTGGTGTTCATGAGGAGGGCGTGGAGGTCCGCGGGGGAGTAGCCCCCCCGGGATGTCGTCCGCCCCCACATCTGGAGGTGTGCTCTGGCCTTCTCCATCATCGCCGTCGAGAAGAGACTCGAATTGTTGTTGTTCTCCGCATCCACATCGGAATACAACCGGAGCGGTGATCTTATAAAGTGCTCGTTCATGAACATCATATCCATTGGATCTCTAAAAACAGAAAAAGACACGGACACGATTAGAAGACTCCTCAACTAATTAACCGACATTTCCAAAAACTCTGTGGAATTTATACCTTTTTTTTCAGTCACACCAAATAGATTCACCCCCCGAAGGAAAACCTCGCATGTTTTCGAAATACTCTCATCAACACCACAAACGAAATCTCACCCACAAAATCAAAAAAAATATACGGGCATTCCGTATGTTTCACCATAATATTAAACCCTCCGTTTTTTTCTAATTTCCGAAAATTCCCTTAATTTGTGGAAGGATTGTTTCTAAAAACGCCTCATCCGATAGAAAAGGACTCACGGAAAGTGTCTGAACGTAAGAAGACTGCTCTGCGGAGGGATTTTCAGGTGCGGAATCACACGTTCGGCTACCACCGTTTCACCGCCTTGTAATTTTGCGGGTTGACCGCTGGAGGTGTTATAATCATAGGGTGTAAACTTTCTTCCACACTCCTCAGTAAATTTTTCAGAGTTTTTTATTTTTATTGAAAAATATTGTGCTTACACCTGTGCGAACATGTCTCGTGATATTTCAACTGTGTAGCCTTTTAGTAGTTCGAATAACTCCAACAGTTTGTGTCACTTAAATACCTGATTATGTGGATTGCAATTGGCCCTCGAGGAGTGGGAATGAATCCACTCTCCTCCTCACAAATGTTTCACGCGAGAGATACAGCCTCATTATGCGCGGGCCAAACAGATTTAGATTCGACTAACTACTTGTCGGGATTGATGGGATCAAAACAAAAACCGTCAAAAACTGAGTTATAATTAAAGCGCGGTTCAGGTTTAATCAATTATTATGAAAGTATCGAATGAGACAGGTACGGGGTTTGAATGGTGGTAACTGAAAATTAAAATAAGTGATTTCCCTGGAAGGCAAACGATTCCAAAGTGACGACGGTTATTGTTTAGGTGTGATTCCGACGGAAACCTCTAATAAACAGATGTTTTGTGGCGAAGGCTACCGCACAAGGGCTCATACGTGACATTCTGCGCTCATGTCGGCTCCTTATTATCCGCCGCTCTGTTATTATCGCTACCGACAAACACATCGCACCGCCGCCACTAAACTTGCCTCATTGCCAGTATGCAAACGACGGACAATCTCAACTTCTTTGCTGGATTTCATTCCATCGCTCGGCTTTTGCAGGTTTTCGGAGGAAACCTCGCGATTATGATACAGTGAGATCGGGGTTTTCAGAAGTTTATACAAGCTTTTTTCTGTGATTGGGGTTTGGGCCAAATATTTCGATTTTGAATTGACAGAGAAAGAATAGAAAAACAGAGAAAACAAAAGAAACGATGTAAAAATTATGGGTAAAAATAATGAGTATAATATACACTAAATAGGGGTGAAACATAATATAATAAATGGGTGTAATAAAAACAAAAAATTGGTAAAAATAATGCGGTATAATATACCAAATACTGGTATAATATAATGTATAATAATGTAATCAATAAGTATAATTGTAATAAAAGATGGGTAAAAACTAATATTAATGCAATACAAAGCACAGAAAAAATGTAAGAGTATAAATAACATAAATTGTGAAAACGTGTATTTACAGTTTTAGGTTTATTTTATTTATTTATTTATGTATTTAAGGCCCTGGACACGTCAGTTTTCTTCGGGCCCGTTATCACATTACAAAATTACATAGATTACAATGTAGTAACGTCACATTTATTTATTTAGGGTTTATAATGTTATCTATTTGATTTATATGATAGAGCTCTGTATTGTTCTCTGTTTTTATGTGTCAATATTTTTTTGTATAAAAATATACGAGTATACACTGTTTTTTATGAATCGAATTATGAGTATTAAAGGGGACTCTGTGTGTCAAAGCGAATGTTTTAATGATGACGGCGGTGTATACTGAATTGTAATGTGTATTTGATTGAGAATATGTTTTCTTATTAGGAAAAATATAATTTTCGATATAGCGGGTTGTTTCACTGGACCCCAAAACAATATTTTGTAGTTATATCTTCGACTGAAATATCCACAAAATGAATGTTCTATTATTACTGAGTTTGTGTTGTATTTTGAGAGAGTTTTATAGTGAAAAAAAGACTATTTGGAGACTTTTAAAGTTTGAGGGACTTTTTAGAGTATTTTAGAATTTGAGACTCTTTAGAGACTTTTAGAATTTTACAGACTTTTAGACACTGAGAGACTTTTTAGAGATTTTTAGACTTCGAGAGACTTTTTACAGACTTTTAGAATTTTAGAGACTCTTTAGAGACTTTTAGACATTGAGAGACTTTTTGCAGACTTTTAGACTTCGAGAGACTTTCATAATGCGAAAAGGCTTTTAAGAGACTTTTATAATCACATCAAAAACGAATCCAACAGCGCATTCTCCGCCAAATGGAATTCGCATTGGAACAAAAAGCAATTTCGCAGTAAAAAGAAAAAGAGACCTTCGAGGATATTCAAAGGACAAAGACAAATGAAGTGTAAACCGAAGGCGTTTAATGAAAAGTGCATGCAGCCGACAGACGATAGGATATTCGTCACATGAACTGGTTTAATGAGGTGTAATTACAGAAGCCGGAGCCTGCTCTTTACCTGTTCACAACGCTTTTCTAAAGACCAAGCCTTTCTAATAAGTTTCTGCGTGTCTCGAACACTCGCCCATAAATCTCACACCGCCACTTCTGCCTCAGTTTAAGCACCGATTGATTTTCTCAGCTTTTCAACAAACAAATTATGGCATTTGGCATTTCGTTGGGTGGAACTTCCGTCCGTCGGCTGCACTGTCTCACTGTCTCAATTCATTACTCCTTAATTCTTTCATTCATTAAAGTTCCTTCACATAAAAAACAACTTTTTCAACCAGAAGAAACCTCAAAACCCAGAGTGCACCACTCAGACAACTAAAAATACACTTTATAAGGCAATTTGCATTTGCAGAATCCTCTCCCTGTTTTCATTTTCATTGAGAAAAGATAAAACCCAAGAGAAAGCTCACCTATCAAAGTCAGTTAGCCTCGACGAGTCTCGGAAGCCCTTTGCGAAGGGGTTACTGTCAATTTTTAATTTGGTTATCTGAAAAAAAAAAAACAAAAATTTCATTATAATATTTTTGCTTTCGCATCGAAGGAAATTTTGTGGTTGAAAACAAAATTACAAAAATACACAGTTGAGTTAGACGACATACAGTAGCGCTCAAAAGTATTTTGACAATACAAAATTTTATAGTTTCTTAGTTAATTATTTTAGGAATGCACATGCTTCCTCTCGCATAGCAGAAGGCAAAGTATATATTTATAAAGTATATATTTATTATACTGTGTTGTAATTAATTTAAGGATTGTTTATATTTTTATTTAATTTACAATTCTATAACTGATTTGTATTTTTATTTTACTTATAATTTTTCATTGCTGAATTTGATTTTATGTTCCATACCGGGATATATACAGTAGCGCTCAAAAGTATTTTGACAATACAAAATTTAATAGTTTTTTAATTAATTATTTTACTATAAGATTTTATTATGATTGTGTATTATTTTAGTATTGTAGATACTGTTAGTGCCGTAATAACTGTATGCAGGCTAGTATCGTAAATACTGTGTATTATATTATTTTATACAATAAGTATTGTGTAGTATTTTATTACGGTTGTATTATTTAGTTATCAATACTATTAATAATATATTTGCGGGTATTGAAACGACAAAATATACAAAACATAACATTACTCTTACTCTTCTGCTTTTTCTTTAATACTATTGCTCAGTCTTTTATTAGTAAGTATAATTACTGTATAATTCTAAAGACAAACTCTTTGTTTCTTCTGTTGTTTAATTTATATTATATTTGTAAATGTTGTAAAGCATTTTAATGAAATTTCACTTTGTATGTAACTCTTTCGGGTGGAAAAGAAAAAATTTTGTATTGTCAAAATACTTTTGTATTGCCAAAATACTGCTGTAACAAAACGTTTGTTTTCTTTGCACAATTACAACAGACAAGGATAGAATTTCGTCCCATCGATGAAAACCTAAAGTGTTTTGAAACCCCCAATCGAATTGCAAAATGGCGGAATTCGACCGTTAGCGACCGAAACAAAGTATACAGTGAGCGGAAATCCAATGATACTTGGCCAAGTTTTGGAGTGATCGATGGGGAGGAGTTTTGAGAAGAAAATTAAACAAAATTACATTTAAGGCGATGTCGGGAGTGGCAGCTGAGGAGGAGAAAAAGGAGGGTTCGGGAAACGGGGTGAATAATAAAAGAAGTCGGCACTGAAAAGGGGCTGAGGGACGTCAATTGGAAAGGGTAAGAAGATCACACGACGCATTTATTATGTAAGAACTTACCAGTTGATTTTGGTAAGCGGTGACTGCGGTGAAAACGGACTCGGGAAAGATATACGTCCTGTATTCCTCCGCTTCCAAATCCAGGATGGATCCCCCATGCTCTCGCCATTTCACCAAATGGATCCTCGGCTGGTATCGATGCATGGAGTTCAACACGATCTGAAATAAAAGTCAACAGTTAGACATTTCATTCGGAAAATAATTCACAATGGCGGAATTTCCCATAAATTGCAGAGCATTTGTCAAATATGGCAGAAACGGAGGAGTTAACAGTTCGCGCATTGTTCATAATAACTTCGCGTGATGCACGAAAATCGAATTTCTCTCTCAGAAGCCAAAGAAGAAAACACAAATCTCATTGATTTTCAACTTTCTCACCATTTTTATTCGTTTCCTGTTTAAAAAAAAATCTCAATCAGAATAATTCTGAATGGGGTTACAGTATTTCGAATGCAGTAAAATTCCGATAAAGAATTTGTTTTTTCTTCAGCAGTGTTGAAGAAACACTAGAGTAATGGACGACAAACGACATACCCACTTCTGTATGTATGTATGATTATCCTCCGATCGGATGGAGATGTAACCCTTTTGTATCCACACGGGGAAGGGAAACTGCTGACGGATTCTTATCGGAATCGGAATTAATTTTTCAAAGTATTTAACGAGGCTAATCTGAGAGGGAACGACCGAAACCGCCGACAATGTTTCTTTTGACCTCTGTTACGGCTCGTAATAAATATTCAGGTGCTAAAAAAGCAGAAAATTTACGATACTTCGACGAAATGCTTTTTCCAAATTATTAATTTATCGCGCTACGTGACGAGGGTCCAGCATATTTTAAGTGTCCGACGCGGCTAAATTTTCTTTCTATTCTGTCAACTCGTTTTCGCCCCCCCACTTTGATCACAATGTAATGTTCCTCCAATAAATTATATTCAATCATAATATATAACTTATTTATAAGAGATCGTCCACACTTTGGATATTGATAATAATATAATAATTTACCCTTATCTCTCCCGAGGGCGTTAAGGGAGTATAAGCTACAATTTTTTTACAAATAGAGTAATGCAACAACTAATTCTTTTTTTCTTTTTTATAAACATCAATCAAAACAGAGTTATAAATTAGGTACAGATTCAAAGATAAAGTATAACTTTTAAATTAAATAAAATATTCAGAATTAACGAATTTAAATATGGAGATTATAGGTTAGATAAACAAAAGATTAAATAAATATCAATACGGAAATTGAATAAAATCTTATCCAGTCGATAGACTTAAATATAAAATTATAAGTTAAATGAATAAAATATTAAATAACACAGATTAAATAAATGTCATAAGAAAAAATGAATAAAAATTATAAATTATAAATTAAATATAAGATAAATATAAATTAATGAAATAATATAAAATAAACATAAAATATAAATAAATTATAAATTATATATAAAGTTATAAGTTAGATAAACAAAACATTAAATAACATAGATTAAATAAATATCATAATAACAATTGAAAAAGAATTATAATTTAAATATAAAATAAATATAAATCAATGAAATAATATAAAATAAATACAAAATAATGTAAAATATAATTACAAATTAGGATATATAATTATAAGTCAAATGAATAAAACTTACATAACATACATTAAATAAATATTATAATAAAAATTAAATAAAATCTTATCAGTCAATAAGTTAAATATAAATTATTAAAAAAAGTAAAACTTTTTAAATTCTAAACAACGTTATGTTTTACACTACTAAAACTGATTTATAATTTAAAAATACCGAAGTCATATTAAATTTATAATTAATAAAAATAAATAAATAAACTTTGGATATTATACTCTGAGTAAACCTCAGTATAGTTTAGTATACTAAAGTATGTTTTGTTTTACACTACTAAAACTGAATTATAATTTAAAAATACCGAAGTCATATTAAATTTATAATAAATAAAAAATAAATAAATAAAGTTTGGATATTATACTCTGAGTGCACCGAATCCGATAACCCTTTCGAAGACACAATTGAAAGCGCAAATTATGTCTGACTGCCGTTGCATACTTTCACATCTTCAGTGCGATATTATAAAGAGATAACCGACAACGACATATCAACACCGTCTCTATATTCCCCATTATGTGGTATTTATGGCAATTTGACTTGAGAAAATTAAAATTGGCTAAATTATATACATTTTATAGTATTCGGAGTCGTTTTCGACGTTACCTCAGTCTCACTTTACACGTTTTCACCTTTGCGGTAATTTTAAGAGGTAAATCACCGCCATTTTTCGGTTTTGGAGTCAATGTCGAATTGTGTTCGAATTAAAAAGAGATCTTTTTCACGAGTCGGAAGGTAACTCTCCGAATGCTCACATTAACATAAATAATCCGTGAAATGCTGCCTCCGGTCAGCATAATTCTCCGAAGTGCTTTCACGTTGCGGAGGTCATCATCACCTTTGCAAGAGTTCATTCTCGAGCCGAACTCACCTGACCGTTCTTGTCCATCTCGTTGTTGGTGAGTTTGACTTTTTCGAAAGAGACCACTTGCTTGCGGAGTTGATCACGCGTGAAGGGGGAGTCTGGGTGCATGTAGAGCCTGCAGGGGGCGGGGGGGTCGGCCTTCCCGGCCACCAGCCACGAGGAACGGTGGTAAGCGTAGCGGTACCTTTTGTTGTCCACAGGCACAATGTCCATGAGAACGGCGTACCTCTGTTCGGGGCGGATTCCCGTGAAGGAGACTCTCAACGTGGGAAACATTCGCCTGAAAGACACAGAGAAAACTAATGTTAAAAAGAATCGCTACTGTACCGACTTCCGGTTCGAACCTTCCAAAAAAAAAATGGTGTTTACAAAATCATAGGCAACCGTTAAAACGAAGTAAGGAGATAACATCGCGACATGGCCTCGGCTGAAAATTCAGGGATTACAAGATAATCAAGCAGATGCTCATAGAATTCACCTCTAATTATAACACATTCATTAATGGTTATTATTGCGGTCTTATTATAATTAATGAATTGTAAAAGCTGTTATAAAATATAACTTATTTGTTCCGGGCATTAATCTTTAAATAATTTTATACTTTACGTTTACTTCTTGTTTCCGAATTAACTTCGGTTATTCGTTTTTATTACCGGTGACGGTCATCGTTAACTGTGTTAAAAACCCACTCACTTTTTTTTTTAACAAAAACTATGTGACTTCGAACAAAGGGGAGAAAAATCAGGAAAAATATCTAAACAGTGGAGGAAAGAAGAAAAATCGAATTTTCTCGAGAGTCAAATGAAAAACGCAACTTTATGTTATCAAAAAAACGCGTCACCTATAATTTAGTTGTTTGTTATTTTAATGACCCTTAATTTTGAAGAAAAAAAAAAGAATTATAGGGGGGGGCGATGCATTAGAGTTTCTTTTAGTTTAGAATAAAAGGGAAATTAACCCCTCGGATTTCCCCGTGAAAAACAAAATAATTTCCCGAGGCAAAGGCGAATTTTGAATGGGAATGGCGGAGGGAGAGATCATAAAGAGAAACAGGAGAGGAACATTTCGTTTGGGAGACTTAACACGTCCAGACCAGGTAATTAGCTCTTGTTTATGATTGTAACAGATGCTGCATGATGAGAGGATTACAGCCTCCCCATATGTGCTTCGAATTCGAAGTTAATATCACTTTCAACTAATTAGCCTCCCTTGTTCATGATAACAGATGCTTTACTGTCGGAGCTTTTGCGTTTCGCTGCTGTTTGTTTTGTTCGCCTCAATATCTTTCTGTAGTGACCAGTAATTTAACAACGGACGGATTTAATTTCCGGTAATGAAACCGAATTGAGAGTAAAGAGAGTACTGTAAAATGCGCAAGTACTACATTTTACTACTGAAAACTACTCCAGTCAAATTAGTCATTCAAGGTTACATAAATTCCTAAGAAACTGAAACTTAATGAAATTGTTCAGAGTATATTATACATAAAATGTCAACAGTCCTCAAAAATCCGATGTATAAAAAATGGCAGCGAGTCAAAGGTCTAAAAAATTAGTCTTTCGCCATTTTCAGAAAATGTATATCGAAAAATTAGCTCAGACGAAAATTGTAGAAAATAAAATTATCTACAAAAAATATATTAACCCTTTGCGGTCGTATGTCTGCTCTCAGCCACCACAGCAAGGAACTATACGAATATATACGAATCTTATACTGTATGCGTTTCTATATCAGTTTAATCTTTTCCTAAGGGAACCTCAATAACTGAAGAACCTATTCACGAACTAATACGGTGAATTACTTACTGTATTGTACTGTATGTCTTATACTATACTATATCAGTTTAACCCTTTGTGGTAGTATGTCTACTCTCAGCCACCAGAAAGAATTATAATCCTATACTGTACTAATAACTAATCTATAACTAACTGTAACTATCTGTAACTAACTAATATTAACTGTATGCATCCTATATCAGTTTAAACTTTTCCTGAGGGAACCTCAACGCCTAAAGTACCTATTCACAAACTAATATGGTGCTCATTGATTGGAGATAACGAAATCCAATCTAAGCTAAAAGTTGTCATCAAATGTCAAATATTTATATAAAATATAATAAC
>JAQIBA010000257.1:0-26993 GCA_028293925.1 Brueelia nebulosa
GAATGCTCCGGTGATTTATGAGCTCGTTAAAGGAAGGACCGATGCAGAGAGGGCGCAAAAAGTGCTCCAAAGGGGGGTGACCACAACACATAAAGGATTCAGCTGCAAACTCCAAACTGTTTCATACCTATAAATTAATAAAATACTCAATACATTGAAATATGGTTATAGGAAATGACGGCCGAGGATCTTTTCTTAAAGCGCGAATTTCATCCCTTTTCCACAGACATGATCGCTCTCTCGGGGGCGAGTTCCCTTTCGGGGCCCCCATGACTCCGTTCGTGCAGGCGGTTGCCTCACCCCGATGGCCCCCGCATATCCCCGTCTCCTCAACGAGCGCCAATTCGTTACGCAATCTCAGCTAATTATCAGACCTTTATGCGTATCTGTGCCGCGTCATTATGCAAATGGATTTAGGCTTTTCGGAAAGCGCCCCTTTCCGCGTGATTTACGCCCTTTCGGGGGACGCTCCGTTTCCCTCTCGAGCAGACGACGGCCATTGACTGGAGGAACAGGAATCGATTTCAGGTATTACAGGTATTAAGGCATCAGATTGCGATCGATTCATCCAAAGGCAAACTGACAGGCGAGCGTTCGCGATGCTCATCAATCACTCGGTCCGTCGCCCCCTCGCCCCCGCCCCCCTCCCCCTCCCCCGCCCCCGAACAATGCCGAATTTCCCCGATCGGGGTATTCGTGTTAGTGGGGCCGTGGCCGAGTGGGGCACGAGATGTTTCGACACGGAATGGTGGTCGGATGGAGGAAGGGCTCGGGGGTTCAGGCACGACCTTAAAACGAGAAAACAGGATTGCCAACATCGGAATACTCCGAAATCAGTTGCACAATTATTCTTCTTTAATGTTCCCATTTTATAATTTCTTTTTTAAATATTATAACATTTATAATTTAACTATTTCAAAAGTTAATAAATATTATTAATTTGAATCTATTGATGCGATTTCGAGAGAATTATTTTATAACTAAAGTTTATGAACCTCATCTTTTATGGTTTTTAAAAGGAAAAAAATAGATAAAAGAGAAGACGAAAAAGGGGCTGAAGAAAGACAAAAATATGGGACGCAACGACAAATAAAGAAAGAAAGTCACAGAAAAGAAGAAAAAAGACAAAGTGGAAAAAAGTAAAAGGAAAAAAGAAGTAAAAGATGAGGAAAATAAATAAAAATAGGTATAAAATAAAATAAAAAATAAGAAAATAAATAAAAAAAGAAGAAAGAAAGAGTAAAAAGGAAGAAAGGAGAAGGTAAAAGGAAAAGAAAAACAAATAAAGGAAAAAAGAAAAAAAGAAAAAGGAGTAAAAAAGAAACCAAATAAACACAATCTCACATTCATTTACTGTAACAATTATTACATTACAACAGCCGAATTGTATTGTAATATTACACTTTATATATTATTTTTTATCTGAGTTAATTTTGAGTGCTTTTGGTCATTTCTGTGTTAACTCTTCTTTAGAATAATTATAATTGTAATTTTTCTTCATTTTGGTGAATTTATATCTTTCCAATGGCTTCCCTCATTTTCCATTTTCCATTTTCCATTTTCCACTTCTTCGGGAACGCATTTGTGCAAAGTTTGAATTTCAAAACGGACTCATTCTTAACACCATTTTAAATTATAAACATTACATTGCAAAAACACGAAATGCGAAAGAAAAAAAAAAGATGGCGCACAAAAAATAATAATTCAGACATTCTTTTATCATCTCCTCATCTACGAAAGATTTCGTTTCTTCGCCTTATCAGATACTTCGCCAGAATCTCCCCCAAAGACCGGCCGATATCGGCCCCCATCTCAACGCCCTCAACGCCCTCAACGCCCCTGGGCGTGTCCTCCTCCTCCTCCACACTCTCTGCACGCCACACACTCTACACACACACACACACACACACACACACACACACTCTCTGCCATGAGCGAATATGGAGATTTCTCCTAATTTCTTTATATTGCGGAGCCCAATTAATTATTTGGGCTAATTAGTGTGGCAAATGGCTCTTATTAATGCAAATTCCCCATTTTTTTATGGCTCATAAATCGGATTTATGTATTTATGTTTTCCATTAGGACTTTTGATGTCTGAATCTCTCTTCTCTCTTCTGGTCCGCAGGAATCAACGCCCCTCCGACCGACCCTCATTTCCGAAAACAATTTCACAATCCAACTCAGCCATCACTAAAACGTTTTATCTGCCCCGAGCTACAATCCCGAAAGGATAATTATCTGGCAAGTCTTCCTTCCATCTACCATTTTTGGACTCGCCCCCCCCTCGCCCCCTCCCTCCCTCCCCATCACCCCTGCCACGTCTCCAACGAGTTCCCTTCTCCTTTTATGGCCTCGAGAGTTCCTCCCTGGTCCGCTCCTGATCGGGAGCAAACGTGAGACGCTTCCACCCTCGCAGTGTCACGCACCGTTTCGAGTTATTGTGTCCTGCGTACCTGAATTCATTCACTTTCATTCACTTGCGCCAATCCATTCATTCGAAGGAGTAATTCAATATTTTGTCGGAAACACTTGATACCCCGGGAGGACACAGAATAACACATTATTTAGGTCTTTGTTGCAAATTTTTCTTCTTTTCTATTCGCCCCTTCGCCCCCTCACCCCTCGCCAGAAAAGGTCCCACGAATTTGATAGTTTTTAACTGGGGAAGGGGTGGGAACCTTCGTCGACGCCCAACTCATTCTGGGGATGTGATTCAAAGGTGTTCCGCGAGGATTGAATGAATGTCGGAAAAAGGAGGAGAAGATAAGACGTGGAGCGAAAGGAAGAAAAGTAAGGAGAATACACAGAGAGGAAGAACGGAAAAGTGAAGCGGAAGCTGAACAAAGAGAGATGGGCAGAGAAGAAAGAAAGGATTTGAAGAGAAGAGAAAAGAAAAAGTGGAGAAGAGCAATGGAAAAGTGAAAAATAGGCAAAGAATAGAGGAAACTTGAAGAAGAAGAGCCATGAAGTGATTAGGAAGCAAAGGAAATAGAAAAACTTGGAAAATAAAAGAAGAAAAAGAGGCAAAGGAAAGCACAAACTTAAAGAAGAGCCGAGAAATAAAATGGAGACTAAGGAAAGAGAAAAGTTGGAGAAGAAAAAATGAAAACAAGATGAAGAACAGTTGGGAAGTGACGAGAGAACAAAGAAAAAGAGGATTTATGGAAAAGAAAAGCAAAGGAAAAAGAAAACTGGGAGAAGGAAAGGAGAAATGTGGAAAAACGAGGCAAGAAATGAGGAAGAGGGAAAGGAAAGAGGGGTTGTCAAAGGAAAGAACTCAGCATTGTCAGAAGATGAGAAAAGATGAGAAAAGATGAGAAAAGATGAGTAACAAGAAGAGAAGAAAAGAGTAAACGTGTAAAAGGGGAACCCCTGCGGATCTCTTTCAGTGTCGCACTCAACTTCTCCTCTTCATTTAACAAATTGAAAGAGGATTTGCGGTCGGGGCTGAGAGAGGGCTATTTGGGGCCCTGTGGGGCGAAGGGAGGGCCCCCTGGGGGGAGGGAGGGCCCCCGCGGGGCTCAAATGTTTCTCTCCATTTTACACTTATTTATTTAGCGAAGCGCTAATGCGATCATGTTTTCTTTTTATTAGTGCCACGCCATTTAAAATGTTTTTATTTGCGGTTGGAACCCTTTTGTGATGCGAACGCACCCCCGGGGGTGTTTTCGTTGTCCAGCTGCTGTCAGGAGAAGACACCAGGAAGAAGCAAAGAAGCAAAGCACCAATTCTATGCAGAAGACGGACGACGGAACAAAGTTGTAATTGTCCCGCGTCGGAGACACACAAACACAAACACTTCACCGCAATATTACATTTATAATATGAGAGTATAACTGTTTTCTTCTATTTTCACTAATCTTTCACGTCTTTATACAAAAGGTAACCCTTTGCATCTTCTTCAATCGTCTATTCTTTTCTTTCTCGTCTTCTCTTCTCTTCTCTTCTGCTGTTCTCTGCTTATCATACTTCGCTTCCGTCTTCATTCGTGAGCTCCAATATCCACCTTTACAACTTTTTCTAAAGTATTCAAATACAATACAATACAATAGAATACAACATAACGGTCGCTTCTTTTGTTCTCTTTTCTTCTCTCCGAATTTAAATTAAATATCATTTTGAGTTTTTATTTTTCATTTATTTTTATTACTTTATTTATCATTTCATACTTTTTTATTCATTTATACTTATTTAGTATTTAAGACTTGTTTATTACTTATATTATATTTATTATTACATAAATATTTTTAGGGTTTTTGGTTAAAAAATGATCTTTATTTTAACGTTTTTTTAGGATTTTTAATTATTTTTATATATAATTATTATTAGTTTTTTAAGGGTTCTTTATTTAGCACTGTTCATTTTTTAAGATTTTGTTAACATTTTTTATAACTAAAAATTATTATTATAACTAAAATTGATTACCAATTATTCTTATCTTTTTTAATTTGTTTTTTGTTAATTATCATAAATAGAAAATTTTCGGGTTATTTTTCTTTGACACTGAGTTTTGAATTTCTGAATGTTTCCAAATATTTTCCAAAAACACTCTTTTCTCAAATTGAATTGTTTCTTTTTCGAATTCAACGAATGGAAACTCAAATATACGCGCATTAAACGACAAATAAATTCGTTCTGTTCACAGAATTATATAAAAACGTATCAGATTAAGAAATTTGATATTTCGCAATCGATTCATAAAAATGAAAACGTCAACTTTGAGAACTCTAAAGCGAACCTTTACACGACACACACGCAGGGCTTTCGCCCAACACAAAACCCCATTTCTTTTCTTTTCTTTTCTTTTCTTTTATTCACAGTTTCATCTATTCTTACTCTTTCTTCGCTTCCGCTCGCACTCAACGCCAAACACCTCCGGAAACCGCAAAACATTTTCCACTCCACCAACGGAACCACCAAAAAGATGCGATTCTTCGGAGGAGACGTCAAAGACAATCATTGAAAGACGAAAAGATGAAAAATAGACGCGAAGTTAACCGACGGAACCCAACTATCTTTGTCAGGAATTGCTGAAGAACGACAATCAGAATCGATCTCTGAATAATCAGCAATCGGGACGCTTTTTATTAATATTTCACCCCAATTTCATCCCTTAACTCAATTAAAAACCGAAATTAATTAGCACAATTTTCATTTCATCAACTAATTAATAATATAATAAATAATAAAACATAATATATAATCATTCACCGCATGGGAATTCACTGTTATTACTTTTATAATTAGGCAAATAATTTTCGGGGTTAATTAGTTTTCCGCAGGAAAATTAAGAAATATGAATAAATATTTGCGTGATTTTGCTGTCGGAGGGCGAACGGACAGGGTGTGGCGAAGGAAAGGGGTGAAACGGAGAAACAACCGCAGACACAAACGACAAACGCCGGATTTAGAGATTAGCCACCCCTGATGAATTCCTCAACGGTATTAATGGCATCGAGCACCCACTTGACACCCTCTCTTTATAAATGAACCCGAGATGGGTATCAAATAAATAAAACAAACATCTGAAGCCGTTGAAATCATCTCCGCCACCGGAATTCACCCTCGAAAATCCCTTTACAACCCTTAGGGGGAACGGAATCTCCGACGGGAATGGATTCGGGGAGAGGGACTCCGGAGCTTTGTCCCGTTTTTGCAACGGGACGTTTTCAAGTCCTCAAATGTTTGAAGGGAGCGAAGTTTTCAGAAATTCGGGGGTTGAATTTTCCAACAAATTTCGGATGTTTGACCGTTGTGAATTCATTTCCGGTGAAATGATGGAATATTTTGAGTTTGGAAATGTTGTAATGGTTGTAAAAAGCCAGTGGCGATGGCCGGGGCCGAATTGGGGACACCCGGTGAATTTTCGGGCGTTGCCAGCCCGCGGTTGTGTTCATTAAATGTGGCCTACCCCGATTTGGTGATGTGTCCCATAGAGCTGGTGGCCGGCGACTCTCGTCACTGGGTTAACGTCCGTCAGCATAATCGGAATCCACTTAATCCTCTTAATCCATCCGAACAACACCAAAACCAACAACAAAGCACTCTTTCCTCTCTCAGATTTCCGATTCCCGCATTTTGGGCGATTTATTCCAAGCGATCGCGAGCTTCGAGCGACCCGTCATCGATTTTCCTAACTGAATCCGGAAAACAATCCACTGGATTTTGCACATAAACTCTCCGGAGAAAAAAACGCATTCATTTGCCTTTCGAGATGACAACTGGTTTATTGTGGATATCTGAAGGAAGAAATCTAAGTGGGGTTTAATGGCTCCTCGCGGGAATCAATGGCGAGCGGCGGCGGGTGGCGCCCATGTCGAGCTTAGGGGCGGTCGGAGCTCGCCGGCCGCGCTCCGGGCCTCCCTCCCCTGCGGTGGGCGGGGCCTTTGGAACGGAGCCAATGAAACCGGCTGTTTAGTTACAATTTCAGGCCACGCCCCTCCTGGATTTTTTCTCCGCTATCATCATTATTATCGGGAAGATGTGCGTGTTTGCGTGCCTTAAAAGTGTTCGGGGCGACGTCTGCTCGCGGTCCGGCCCTCCATCTCGCGGCAGGTTCGCCAACTAAGTCGAGGCAATGGTGACCAACATTACACGGGCCATTTAGTCCCGTAATTTGGGCCTTTGCGGGACCGATTGCTTATTGATTTATGGTCGAGCCTCCTCGTTCGAATTCGACCGATGACGTAATTCGAACGAATTCTCAAGGACAAACATTTGCGCGCTCGAGTTCGAAAATGCCCTCCGATGGTGCCTTATCCGGTGATTGTGACGTCTTTCGTCGCCCCCGGCGAGAAAACATCCTCACGTTCCCCGCAAAATCAGTCCATTTTTAAAACTTATTTATTTTTTATTTTTAACAAAAAAACTAATTTTATTCTTTTCCTTTAGTCCGAAATCGTGTTTATTTATTCTTATTTATTGCCACACAGTAACCCTTTGAAATTTTCTTCCCAACCCCATCTCTTCCTTTTGACTGTTCTTTACAGTTTTTTATTTCCCCCTTCCTTTGATTTTTTCCATTGACCTGACTGCTGGTATCTTATTTCCAGTGCTTTCTTTCCTCGTTTGAATTCCTCTTTCCATCAGTCAATTCTTTTTTATTTTAAATATTTGTTGACGAATTCATCTATTTTTTCTTCCGATTACTCAATCTTGAATTCCTCATTCTATATTTTTTAATATACATTACATTAGAGCAAAATTAAAAGTTATAAATAATGCATTAGTTTGGGAATGACACATTTAAAATTGAAAATGTGTATACTATAGAGTAACTGAACAGAACTAAAGGGGCGGAATTATTGGGCGGCGAAGGGCGGCGAAGGGCGGTGAGGGGTGGCTGCAGTCTGCACCCCTTGGGCCGTCGTGACGAGGGGGAGGGTTGCGGCCCGTCGAGATAAACGCAGATTCACATGTGAGAATGGATATTATGTGTTGCTCACTCACGAGCCTCGAATTGGTGTCATTTGTGAAAGAGAGAGAGAGAGAGAGAGAGAGAGAGTCGTAATGAAAGAGCGAAGAAGGAATGGAAAGAAACAAACGGAGAGGCAATTTGGGATAATTTAAAATGGCGTGGTCAAGCGTTCGCATGAGGCATACGTGGGCCGGGAAATGTGTGAAAAATATATGGGAACATCACGAGGCAACATTTGAACCTTCTTCTGCTATAATCAACACCTCGTTACCCGGCCAAATTGCTTTCCGCCAAATATTTCCGTTCTTTATTTTCAACAACTCTTTAAATTGTTGACCTTTCGTGTTTGCCAACGTTCCTTCCTTCCCGCACGCCCGGGGGTGGCCCTGTCCCTCCCCTCTGCTCCTCCCTCTGTCCATCATATCCCATCACTTCTTTTTATATTACCTTTACAAACATACTTTTCTACTATAAAACCTTTACAAAAATATTTAAAAACTACAATATATTTACTAAAGCGTCTATTTATGACTATAACAAACTATAATAACTAAAAATAAAATAACTTATATGTCATATTATGTTTGCACGAATAAACACAAAAACAACTTTTTTACTTCATTTTATAGAAGAGGGCGCTTATTTACAAATAATAGATACATACATAATTGCAATTTAGAAGAAAATGTACATAAATATTGATTGCGATATATTATATTAAAAAGAATATTCAGTATTTTTGTTATTTATTATTTATTGAGCTCTTAAACTTTCATTTTATTTTATTTATTTAATGTTGATTCTGTCACATCACTAATAAACGTTTTTAATGTTGCTGTTATTAGTTTTTTGTTTTAATTTTATCGAGAAATCTTTGTTGTTTATGTTTGAGTTTGGCAACAGAGGCACAACTCATTGATTGGAATCCCTTACAGAAGCCTCGGCGGGACAGAAGATGAGTGGCCACCGAAGGAAGAGTTATTAGCCCCGAATGGAGTGAAGTCGGGCGAGGTTTCTGCTGAATCAGGCCGGGCAGAGGCACCAGTCAATTCACCACTTAATGAAGTTGTACCTGAATGGAGCGGATAAAAAGTTTATTTTAAGCGGAGTACCCCGCCTGGGGCTCCTCTTGTGGAGATGCCAGCGGAGATAAAGCTCCAGAGAGGAAATTAAGCTCCGGTCCCCTCTCACGTTTTCAATGGGCGAAGTGTTCTCCAAACGATGTCGGACAACCTCTTGTGTCGCGGGGGGTGAAAAAAAGAGAAAAAAGCAAAAGACTTTCGAGTGGGGACACCCATGTCTGTGTTTGGTCCGATTCGCGGGAAAAGCGCCAAAATCAGTTCTTAGATTCGTCGGCCATTTTGGTATGGAGTGGTGCATCGGGGGGCGATGGGGGCGGTGGGGGCGGTGGGGGCAGAAGAGAAGCCATTAATAACCGGGACGTCGGATGGGGACAGTCTTTGATGGGGACAGGTGGAGATGTCCTGTCGGGGAGGGACGGGACACTTTTTCATGTGGAGTGCAATGGAGTCATAATTATTCATAACCGCGAGACAGAACGAGAAGAAGGAGGTTTTATTTGGGGATTTTATTCGGGGGCGATCTGTCAGGGTGAAGTTGATGTCAAGTGAGATTCCTCCCCTCCCTTTCCCCTCCCTTGGCCATGTTGTCATCGCACATGAACACAGCAGAAGCTGCTGCAGGTGAAGGGGAGAGGGGTCAAAGGGCGGATTTTCTTTTATCTCTTGTGGAAGTATATATTTTTTGTATTTTTTCTTTTGGATGTGTTTTCTTTTTATGGTTTTATGCTTTTTTGTCCTTCTCCTTTTTTCCCTATTTTCTTGTGGCTTTCCTTCTCTCATCTATGTCTTCTCTTTCTTCTAATTTTTCTCCTTCCTTAGTTTATTTTAATTTTTTTTTTTGCTTTTGTTCTTTCTTCTCTTTTTATTGTTCTTCTCCCGTCTTTTCTGTCTTTTCAGATTCTCTTTCTATTCAGATTCCTCTTTTCTATTGTTTTCCTTCTTTTCAAATTTCCTCTTATAATTTTCTACTTTTATCTTCTGCTTCTTCTCTTCCTTTCCCTTGTTTCTCTCAATATTTTATTCTTTCCTCTCTGTTATTTATTTTCTGCCTTTTTATTTTTATTTTATAACTTTTTCTTTCCTTTTGTTTTCCTCACATTTCTCTTTTCTATCTTTTTCTTGTCTATAATTTTTCCTCTCATTCTAACTTTCTTTTTAGTTTTTCCACTGTCTCCATGGCTTCTCTCTTTCTTCTAAATTTTTCTTTTCTCTCTTTTTTCTCTTATTTGACTCTGTTATCCCTTTTCTTCTGAATCCCTGATGTAATAAAACTTGTTATTTCCTCATTGAGCACAATGTGAGGGTCGGGAGTGTCTTCTTCCCATTTTCATGAATAATAGGCATAGCACAGAAGAGGTACGGGGCCCTGGGAACGTTTCTGAGAATGATTGGAGGGCCCTGGGGCAGAGAGCACCGTGTTTGGGTTGCTCATGGGCCGCCATCGGCGATGATGGATGCCGAAAAGCGTTGCTGGGTGTTGGGCAGACGGCTGAAGGGGTTGGGGCTACTTAATTACGAGTTTAAAGTGCAAATCAAAATACATGACCAAAGAAAGAGGATTTTGATCCGAAAGAGATTAGTCCATGCATAATTAATTTCCAAGACGTCGTGAGTGTCATGTTTTAAGCCAAACAACATTTTAAGGGCCAAACTCGCCGTGACTTGCCATCAACCTGACTCAGGCTGGCCAATCGCTCGCTCTCATCTCAATGAAACCTTTCTCGCCCCCGCCCAGCCAGACCACAAAAAACAGATGTTGCCCCGGAGAAAGGGGAAGGGAGGAATACGTGATCTATCTATTTAACAGAAGAGATAAGCCCGCCGTCAAAGGGGCATGCCCGAACGCCCCTATCAATTCAGATAAATTCGCAACGCGTCTCCGTCCACCTCTGCGTCCCTCTCATTACGTAAGAACTTCTCCCATTACGTGCCCAACAAGGTGGAATCCCTTGCATTCTCCCGCAAATGTCTGAATCGCGTGCATGATGAGCCGTCACACACAGACCATAATGCGATCTCTCTCCTGCTTATTAATAAGCCCTAAAAAATGAGATGGGAGATTGAATGGAGGGCGCTTTGTGCGGCGGTGGCAAGGGGACAGGCAGGCGGTGTTGGCAGGGGGAGGCAGAAGGCTCGGTCGAAAGTCAACTCGTTCCTGCCCTCATAAGAACCATTTTGAAATAATAATTAATTAGTTCCGTTGTAATTGTTTAACGTTTGATGTGGATTTATTTGAGAGGAGCTCTTTATTAGAGGATTAATTATCCAAAACAGATGGATCGGACGCCTCTCCAGTGACGGAGATAATCATTGTCTTCGCATTAATGACCGTTTCACACTTTTCACATTCGGACCGAAACCAAAATGGCGCCGACGTTTGTCATAGGCTGACACTTTCTTTTCTTTTCTTCCGAAAGTGGGAGATATTACTCACGATGGAATGATGCAATGTCACTCTTTAAACTGATTTTTCCTTCTAAAAATAGTTAAGAATTCGTATAATTCCAAAAATAACTTGATCATTGTTATATTTCAAAAAATTAATTCATATTTTATGCGAAATTAAAACAAAGAGCAGCGGAAAATAAAAAAAAAGTAAAAAAAGGACATAGAAAAAAGCCAAAAATAAAGTTTTAATGAAAAGCCTAAATGAAAGAGAGAAAATGAAAGAAAAAGAGATGGAAGACCTGTTTTTGTGTTGTCAATCATCCCCCGCTTAACACCAGGAAACACTACAGAGTGCACACCCCCACGAGGGGGGTTGAGGAAAGGGGAGGAAAGGGAAGGAAAGGAAAGGGCAGGAAAGAGTTGGCCTCAAAGGGGAAAAGAGGGAAGAGGTCTCCATTTCGGGGAGATAACATCTTGCTATGAAATATCGTCTTGGCCGTTGTGGCCGGACTTTATCTGGAATTCGAATGGCGGCCGAGTTAATGCGCCGTCGATAATGAATCATCACGCGGCTCTGTTTTACCAACTTTGTGTTGGATAATGGCGCAATTACACAAATTCTTCCCGGGACATAAATTAAACAAATTCGATGTTGTTCCCGAGGTGTTGAACTTAAGCGAGCGAATAGTTGAGTGTTATCTCTCTGCTTACAATCACCTAATTTACAGCTGATTAATTCTTATCCAACTCTATAATTACATCATTTACAATATATTATAATTACAATCAACAATTATTATAATTTCTTTTACTGAAAGTCTAATTAGATTTGTCTGCAATTTTTTCAAACTTTACAACTTTTTATACAAAAAAACTAAAGAAAAACAATCACAGAATTACGTATTCAATATATATATATCACAACAAAATTACGTAAATAAACACGAATAATAAATAAATATAAATGCCTGAAAATATATAAATAAATTAATAAATAAAAAAAATAATCAAACAAATATACAAATAAATAAATAAACACGTGCCTCTATTGTGAAGGTTAATTTTATTAATATTTCCACAAATTATAATAATAATAGAGACTAAATTCGAACAAAAAACCAAATTGTTAAAATTCACAGAATAATAATATAAATACAAAAGTAAATTATAATATTATAGGTGAAATAAAAATTATTCCACGCCCAAATGTCTCGTTAAACTAATATTCGTGTAATGTTCGCATTTTTTAAATGTTCTCACAATTATTACATTTACGCTACAATATATTATAATAAATTAGGTTAAAAGCTATTTATTTAACGAATGAGTAATAATTCGAATGGGTGATTTTCCAAATACTGAACTTTCATGAGTTCACTTTCTCACTTCAACAACAAAACCATTTATTTATTCTCTTATGGTTCCCATATTATATTATCTGGAGGGGAGTGGGGGGGGGGAATCCAAGTGAAATTCGAGCTTTTCTGGGAAAGGATCACTCCCAGATTTCCCCCCAGAAAAAAATGATTTTCGAGGGTTTAATATTTTTTTGTAAAAATGAATCATTTGTCCCTGTAAAAATGCATTGCAATTAAATTGTCAGTGGTGGTCAGGAGGAAGCAACCCCTTGCGCAGCCAGGGGTGGATTGAGTCCCTGACAGCCTAATAACAATCATCCAACAAAGTAATTACTCCAAAACCTCGTCTTTAATTTTCAATTCGGATATTTCAACACCGAACTTAACCGGCGAGCATGTTGCCAACATTACGCTGTGATTTAACCCTTAATCGATACCGTCATGCGATTTCCCTGCTTTCCATTCCTTTGGCCGACATCCCATCCGTCTCCTCCTCCCCCTGCGCCCCCAGCCGCCCCAACCGCCCCCAACACACCCTCTACTTTGCACTTAATTTCGACTTCGTTTCTGTTTACTTTACACCTTGCGTTTCCCCGCGCAGAGTCCACTCACGTTTCAAAGGAAACCCTTTCCTTTGGGCATTGAAAACATCGCCCTGTCCGCCCCCGGGGACACAAATTATTCTATTTATTGTTTATTCATTTCTATAATATACATTAGGGTGTCCCTTATTTTTCGAAGTTTTTATTTTACAACGCACACCCCCTAATTTTGTTCATTTGTTTGTAAAACACTAAAAAAAATTTTTTTACGTAATTTGGAGGACTGGAACCCGTGCCTGTAGGAACCTGTAGGAACACCCCTTATGCGCGGTGCACACCCACTGTTATTCTCATGCAGTTTCGTTTTGTCCTTTAATTAATGCGAATTGCTTCGTTTTTATAAAATGTCAGGAGAGCTAAGAAGTGAAAAAAAAAATATTTTCTTGGTTGGTGGTGTAAATCATCAAATAACGGGTGCTAAATTACCCTTCGATCGCCAACTTCTCGCAGTTTTATTTTTTAACATTCGCAAAGATAAATAAGCACGAATATTGTCATTCGGAAGTGCCTTTTATTCTGGGAAAAGACTAGAATACCAACTAGAGCTGCTCTGTGCTGCTCTGTGTAAGAAAGCTTGTGGATTTACATAAGGTCTCGCGAGGCCTCCAAGAAGACCCCGCCATGCTCTTTAATAAGCGCCAACTGAATGGGTTTAAGAAAAATTTAGATAATTTATTTGATATTTTATAAAATATTTGATACTTTAGAAAAAACCTGAAAAAAGAAAACTTTGGTGATTCCGGAAAGAGATACAGTATGTCCCATCGAAAGAAGAGATGTCTGTCACTTTGTATGCTATGTGGTACTTCGTCCCTTATATTATTTTATGCTTACTATAATTATATTTTTCTTGCTTTAGTAAAATATTTGAGCAATTTTGTATCCCAAAAGAGCAATGAGTTATTTTGTCGTTTAAAAATTGACGCCAGTTTTCTTGAATAAGACGTATCTTTTTGGGATGGGAATGCAGCACTCTGCATACTGTATGTGGAGGCCAAAAAGAAAGTTTATTGTTTAAAAGCAACGAATGACATAACTGAAAGAGCCGTTAAACTGTTTCAGGATTTCCATGATCTAAAAACGACAGATGAGGAACAAAAAGAGTTCCCATTAGGCTGCGTAGGGGAACACAGAAAAATTTAGCCAAATTGTAAAAAAGGAGACTTTAAAAAGAAAATATTCTAAGTAATGATATACCAATTTTTGATACTAATAAAGTAAATTTTCATTGAAATTAATATTTTCAGCAACATTTACCTATTTTATCAATAATTGAATAATTTTCTTAGAAATTAAAAAGTGGTCGAAAAACACATGTTTTCTAAAACTTTGAGGCCCTACAGGCACGGGTTAAACTAAACGTATCAAGTTAAAATTTTATATTTGAGTAAAGACTAGTATATAGAACAAAATTAGGGGGTGTGCGTTTTGATAATCCTAAAAAAAATTTTTTCGCCAATATAAGGGACACCCTAATATACATATTTTATATAAATTTAAAGCTCGAAATGCCTTTGGGATTTTATATTATTTATCTATAAATATTTATTTTTAGTTTTTGTTTATTGTATTGTTTATTTATTTTTCTGTCGGTTTCTGTATTTATTTATTTGTTTATAAATTTGAATATTTATATTTTTATTTAAGTTTATCAATTTTTCTTTTCACGTTTCCGGCAGATTATCTATTTCTATTTGTATTATTTATTTAATAATTTTTTTCTCTCCTCTCCCATTTAACCAATCGGGAGGGCATATATTTACGTCTATATACAATATATGGTCATTTAATAATAATAATTCATATACCTATAATTATAAATAAATTATACTTTTATAATATTATAAAATATTTAAATTATAGATAATTCATATTATTTACAATTGATGTATTTACTGTACAATTATTATCAAAAAATAAACGAAATACGTTATGTAAATTTTTTATTTTAATTATAATTAATATATTATCATTTTTAATAATGCTATTTATTTATTATTTGGTGCCAAAATTTATGTAGTAAATGTTTTTTCTTTAATTAACAGATTTGCGCCACCTTAAAATACCGCTCAATTACCTCCGGTGGTAAAGGGTTACTGCTTACTGCTCATAATATTACCCACATTATATTATATTATTATTTTACAACGAAAGCAGTAACACAGGAGAAATACAGTCCTGTCTATGGGTCTGACAGCCATAAATGTCCCCCAATGTGTAATCACCCCAGCAGCCATTCAAATGAATTAACTCACTCTGACCCCGCCCCCCGCAGCCATATTCACTCCGTTCCTCTCATCAAAGAATTCCATCTCGAAGAACTCCAAGAATATTAACAAAAGGCCCGCGATTGGCGAGAAGTTGCCGGACAGCAGAGGGCACACACCGAGGGGGGACGCATTTTTGCCCCCCTCCGCCCCCCGCCCCGGAGAATAACTCCACGGTTTTTAATTCGTCTGTTTCATCTTTTCTATTTAAATTATTCAATGGAGATAATGTCTTAAAGAAAGGAAAAAAACTCGTTTCTCGACTCGGTTGGCTCATGAATTATCTCCGATCACGTTTTCCCTCTTATAAGTGCTTTATGAGACCCCGAATAAAGGCATTAGGAGTCGCCTCTCAGTGGCGTAGGACCGCCATCTTCTTCCAGGAATCTCTCTATCTCTTACAGCAGAAGATTCTCGGAAGATCACTAAATCCGGCTTTAGTATGCGTCATTGGGAATGGAGAAAATGCGCTCCGGATATCCGCTTCAGATAATGAACTTCAATGACTGAAAAGGCAACCGATACTTTCGGTCGGCCATATTGTTATAATGTTGTTAAGGATAATAAAAAATTGTAGGCCACCCGCGCATTCTCAAAAAGCATTTTCGAATCAAAGCAAGAAATGAAACAAACAAAAAAAAAGAAAAAAAGAAAAAATCTAAGGGTTTAAAACAACCTCAAGGATCACGCGTTTGACGGTTACAGACATTTTTAAGACAAAGGATCAATTCCGTTTATTCTGAAATGATTTCCCTTAAATTTTTCACGCTTTTTTGACTTTTGTTTCTTACGTTTAATTTTTTTTTTAGATGTCATTGTTCGTGTTATTGGAAATAATATCGCATAAATATATTCTCTCTGCGGTCGCATAAAATCGGTTTAATGGGCGAAAGGAGCGCCGACCAATGGGGATCGAAGGCGTGATGACGTCACCGACGGCGGCGACCAATGGGAAGGCGGGCGGAACGCAACAGGTCAGCGATTTCGGCTGAAAAGAGCAGAAGAGAAACGCGAGGGACTCGCGAGTTGAATTTCATTAACGTTAGTCATCAAAGGATCGCTCTTAATTAAACCGCGTTAATTAAAAATTAATACAGGTACGTCTCGTGATATTGACGATAAAAAATAAAACAGTTATTGGATTTCCCTCAACAAATTATTTTTGTGAGGAATTCGAAAAGGCGTTCAACCCGTTGTTAATTAGAAAAATAATTTAATGTGCCTGTAATGGATGCATGAAGTCTGCCTTTACCTTTTCCGTCATTTTCATGGGTGGGGTCGAACCGTCCTCATTTCATCCTCTTGGCGTACCTGAAACAGGAGAGAAGGACTCAGCTGCGTTCGGGATTCTGAGGGAACCTGCGGCCCGAAGATGAGAAAACAATAAATCTAAGCGCTAATGACAGGAAGAATGTGATTTTGATGAATTTCAATGAAATATAATGTCTATAATTATTTATTTAGCCCATAATTATCACAATGAAAACACAGTAATCGAGAGAGAGAGTCCTCCAGCTATGACCGCAGATTACACGGAGAAAAATCCACGTCTTAACTGACAATTAAACGGCAACAATGAGAATCTGTCTGTACGCTATTGACCCACATCTGCGGGGTTAACACAGTTTTAATTGGTGCGGCTGCGTTTTTCGGCGTTTCCCGCAAATTGGAATTCGGTGAAGGCTGACCGCCCTCTCCGCCCTCTCCGCCCCCTCCAGAAGAGGGACCGGAGGCGATGACCCTTTCCCTCCTCCGTCAGGGCTCACCCCCGAATCACAATAGAATATAATATTATACTAAATAATAAATACTAAAACGTTTTTTGTTAATAGAAAGTAGTTGGATTTCCGAGAAGCCTTCAGAAGTAGTTATAATGTAGACGGAAGTGGCGTAAATCAATGCTGAGAAGTGTAATAGTTTTTACACTCCCCTTTTCTTTGGAATTTTTATATTAAAGGGAATTTTGCGTAGAGGAAAATCTGAAGTACAGGAAAATTTGAAGTACAAGGGAATTTTCAGTTTTGGAGGCAATAACTAAAAAGAGGACGTTAAAAGTAATGGAATTTGGAGTGAAAAGGGAATTTTAAATCTCCAGGAATTTTAAATTAAAAGGGAATGTCGAATGTAAAGGAAATTGGAATAAAAAGGGAATGATCCACAGAAATTTTAAATGAATATGGAATTTTGGCCAAAGAAATTTTCAGTTTTAAGTCTTAAATATCGAGAGGATTTTGAGTGAAAAGGAGTTTAGTGTAAAATTATAATTTTAAGACAAAAAGGGAATTTTTATCATAAAAGGAATTTTAAATGAGAGTCAAATTGTATGTGTAAAAGGAATTTAAATCCTAAAAATCAATTTTTTTTCATTTTCTTCTTTGGTGTAAATAGAGGAAATGCAAAATAAACACAGGTGAAATACAGGGAATAAAAAACAAACACAAAAACAATTGTGTAAATACGTAAATTTTCCGGAAAACATCGGCCATGACGGAAAAGTCTCCTGGCGAGGAGTCGAGAGGGCGTAGTGTGGGTGTTGCCACCGCCTTCCCGCATAAATCCACAGAGACAGGTGGGAACGGTCCTTCCCGGGCGAATGTGCGGTAGGCCGGAGAGGGCCCCGAAAGTGGCATCCGAACATAAATCATACAATTCATTTTCATTCAATACAGTTTACTTTTATGTATACAAATACATTTTTCAGAAATAATTTAAATGTCTTTTTCGTGCATGTTTTTCTTATCACGCACATCTCCATTGATTTATAACGCACGGAAAAGTCTCTGGGGTCGCAGCTGCGGCGGCCCAGAGGGTCCGTGGGGCCCAGGCGGGGCCCACGCGGGGCCAACGGGGGCCCACGGGAGGGCCCGCGGAGGGCGACGGCGTGGAAGGCGTCGGGGCCTCCACGAAAGGCACCCAATGCTCCAAAGTAACCTATTTTCCAAGGACGGTGGACTCGAAAACAAGTCAAATGAAGCTGAGCCTGTCCCGAGCCGCGGGGCCCCACACTATAATTAAGTTCTCCTACCCTGTAATTAGAGACAGTAAATTTTGTTGCGGGGGATTGGATTGTTGGGGCCTGTAAGAAGAAGGAGGGGAGGGGCGGTTTGGGCGGCGTGAGCGGGTCTTCTGGGGCTGCGCCGGCGAGGAATCCTCGAACTGGTAGATGACCAGATAAGTTATTTATTTATTTATTGCGAGGCCCGTTTATGGAAATGATTTTTATTGATTTGCCGTTTTGAACTTGAAAAAGAGTTAATACACTTTGAACGCGCATGTTTCTGTTTTTTCTTGGATGGGATGGGAGCCCCCGGATCAATACTCACCACCAGAACACCTTTTCACCTTCAGGTATTCCTCATCGCCCAAAACACAAAAAACACAAAAAAATTATACCGTCTTTCGAGGAAAACTGGCTGAGGGCGATCGCTTCGTGGAGGGAAGTGGACGAGTGGATGAGTGGATGAGTGGGTGAGTGGGAAAAAGTATAAATGAAAGGACAAGGAAATAGACGGGTGGTAGAACATGGGCATGGATAAGTAAAAGACGTAGAAGAAGAAGAAGATGGAGAAGATGAAGAGAATGAAGATGGAAATGGATAACTGGAAAAAGATGAAGACGAATAAAAGGGAGAGAATATAAATGACCAGGGGAAGATAATTAGAAGAAAAAGTAGATGAACAAGTGATAAGTAAAAAAGGAAAAAAAAATATATAAATGGAGGAGAATGAAAGCGGACCAGAGGAAGAAGATGGACAAACGAAGAAAACGATATGGGCAATTAAAATAAGGTAAAGATAAAGAAAAGGAAGAAGAAGATGATGAACAAAAGAAGAAGTCAAAGATGGCAACTGGAAGATTATGAAGATGGACAAAAGTTCACATCTTTTTTCCCACTAAAAATCATTAAATTTGACTTTGATCAGTTCCATTTTTCCATATTCACAATTTCCCTGTTTGTGTCTTCGTTTGTTTGAGTCTTCTACCAGTGAAGCCATTTCTTAAAAGAAAGACCGCAAAAGAAGTTCCAAATCCGTAATTTCGTGTTCAATTTCCTCTGCACGAGTTTCCCAAAGGCTCATAATGTTGGCCAGAGTTTTTCTTTAAATATTAATTCGGAGTGGGAAACCCTCAGCACAGTTTTCTTCGTCAGCCAAATAAGAGTTCGCCTAATGAAGCTCTGATTGGATCCAAAAAACCGTTATTTGAGTTCCTTCCCTCTCCATCCTAATTAAAACTTTTTTAAATAAACATGTAGCCGTTCCGTGCGGATAATTGAACAAATTTCGCCCCGAATATCGTGAGTCGGCTTCGGCGGGAAGATCCCCCCGAAAGAGGTCACCGCTGCTGCCACGACAGAGAGCACAACACTCACAAGGGCGAGAGCTTTCATCCCCTTCCTGACCTTGTTCCATTCATCAAAGGAGGACAATGCCGGTGACAATAGCAGAACCTCATCGGCCACGAGGGTCACATGAGGGTTCAAGTGCACATGAGATTTTCTTTCCTCTTCTCTTTCCTCTTTTCTTTTCTCTTCGCCTCGGCCATTTTGCCCACAAACGGACATAAGTGTGACTTAAAAAAGTCCAACTTCCTCTTTCTCTTTCTCGGGGTCATTTTACACCCACAATCATCAGAGTTTCACTACAAAACATTGGCTATCGAAACTTCATAATTAAGCTCACTCCATCGGAAAAGTTATACATTGAATTACAATATGTAAATGTGAAAAACTGAGTAAATCCGTAAATGGAATTTGCACAGAAGCACATTTATTTGATCCTTTCGATGTCCCCCCACAATGAAGAGTCCCCCCACGTCAGGAAGAAGAAAAACCCGCAGAAATTATTTGAGTGCAAGAAATGATGGATCTGCTGCGTTATGGCGACGTAAATGTGAACAGCAGATGATAAACGGGCCATTTATCTTTGGGCGAACGTCGATTGCGTCGGTTGCAGTGCGTCACAGCGCACAGAGTGCGTCGCCGTCACGGAGGGAACCTCCCGAGCTTTCTTCCCAGTCAGCAGCAGAAGACACTTTGGCCCAGCGGAGCACAATGCGTTGCAACACGAGCTCGAATTCGGTTGGAACATTAAATATTTTTTAATTACAGGCTTGTAAACATGGATGGCTGTTTATTTAATGACGTAGGCCATGTAATTCCGGGCGGAGCGCCGGGGGCGAGTGTTGGCACAACTTCGCCATTTGGAAATGTCCAAGAAATTATGCTGTCATTCTCCGACCGCAATAAATATGGCCGCTCGCATGACAACTCACTGTAAAGTGATAATCGACTGCGTTTTACTTTTTCCTCCGCTTCTTCCCGTACTCGTTTTTCTCCTCCGCTTCGAAAATTAATGTGCGCTCGCCTGATAATTAATTACGGCCGGGGGTGGTCGGGGGGTGGTCGGGGGGTGGCCGGGAGGGGATGCACAGCCCCGGGTTAATTAGCCGAACGATTTGTGAGGGCGCATTCCCGAGGGGGTGTTGGGGAAGGTGAATTTTCCTCTCTGTTAGGAGATCATTTTTTAGCACTGTTGTTTTGGAAAAAAACCTTTTTTTTATGAGCTTAAATTTATCAATTTAATATTAATATCGTTTTAACCCTTTAAGTGCCAACTACGTTATATCTCGTATTAAGAGTGTATAACTGCTGGAATTTTTCATACAGTAATTTTATACCGAAATTTCAGAAAAGTACAACAGTTTTATTCAGTGACACCAACTGCGAGTTATTTCGTAGTGTTTTTTTTTTTAAATAAAAATTGTAGTAAATGTCATTATAATGTATGAGTAACTTAATATATAATTATATTTTGTGTGGAAGCTCTAAATTTCCATTCCATTTCCAATTTGGCATTCAATGGGTTAAGGCAATCCAAAGTGATTTACAAACTTTTTCCAGAGAAAACCGTTAACGTGGAATTATAAGAGAACAAAATGTCGGCCTCACATCGAAGAAAACAAACACTCGCATGGAGGAAGCAAAAAAGATGGACACGATTACCATATGGCTTCAATTATTAAAAAGCCTTCGATTGATAACCATCTCTCACCTTTCAAGAGATGCCCCCCTTCTATTCTTCTCCTCCTTCTCCTCTTTCTCCTCCTTCTACTCCTTCTATTCCCTCATCCGAAGAAAGACTACGCGCGGAGTAAATCAATCGCGGGGCGGTCGGGGGTGGGAAACACCCCCGTTGGGGGGAGGGGGTGCGAAGGGGACTCAAACGAACGGAAGGAGAATAATTGGAATATTCATGAGGGGAGATTGTTGAAAGCTCGGGTGATTGGGAGCTTTCGGGGGTGGACTCCCGCGGGGTGGATGGGAAGGGGTGAGTTCACTGACGGGGTTGATGGATCCATCTTAAGGCAACTGCCGTCGTTGCTTTTGGAGAGTAAAACATTCGCGTGAATTCGGTGGTGATTTGAGCCCTTAAGGCGACGTTAACGATGCAAAATATGGAGGCGCCGCCCCCCAGACGGGGGCCACCTGCGAATCGGCTAACGGCGCGAAGACAGGCCTTTGTGTCCCAGATAATAAATAAATTATCTCCCTCCAGTCCGGCATAAATTATGAGTGCCATGTGTAACTTATTATCGATCATTTCCTCTACACACAACCAAAACAAACAATACACTCCCGTAATTTCTTTTAATGGCTCCTTAAGTAGATCGTTTGTTGTTGGTCGTTGTCATGATGAAAAGTGCAAAGAAGGAGATGACAATGGGGTCAAAATGACCCCATCTGCAACGCGTTTTCTCTCGAACCTTTAAATGCAATTGTTATTCTTTTCTTTTCTCTCATTAATTGTCTCAGATTATTTTCTTTTTATTGTCTTTCGTCCTATTTTTCCTCTTTCTTTTTCTTCTTTATTTGTTTTGTCTCTTTCTTTATTTTTTCATTTTCTCATTTTCTTATTCTTTTATCTTTTCTTTACAATTTTTCTTTTTTCTGAGTTTCTCTTTCTCGTTTTTAACCTTTTTCCAATTTTTATGTTCTTAGAAATTGGAAGAATTGTTCCGAATTCCCTCTGTGCTTTGACATTTCAAATAAGCGGAATTTTTGGTAGAAAAAAGAAAAAAGGCTGAACTTAAACCACATTAAAAAAGTAATATCACATTCAAAGGGGTCAAAATGACCCTTTCTACCCTTCAACTTCCTCTCAGCGATGAGACGTTAATTAAGCCGCATTGCATTCCCTCAGTGTCTTTGCGGGCGACTAATGAGCTCCGGTGAGTGGTGAAAGCGGGGCGGAATGTTACCGGTGTCGGATGACGGCAGGTGCTCGCGCGAGTGACGTCAGACCCGCCCCCGTCGGTCGCTATGGATACCCCTGTGTTCTCCTCTCTTCTGCTGCCCAAGTGTTTACCACAATCGTCAACGCTGCAACGCGAGGGAACGAACCGAAACAAAATGGCGACGAGCGACGGGGTAGCGGAGCTTTCGGGGAAAGCCTCGCTACCTGAACCTGGCCACTAATTAACACATCAAACATCCTAATCCGGGTGAAATTTAAAATTCAAATCGAAGCTCTAACTATTGGTAAAGTATAAGATTTATGTTGGTAATAGCGGGCGTAATGAGAGGGCTAAGTATACCCTAGGCATGAAGTACGAAATTACAGTGGTCGGTCGCAGTGAGGACCGCTCGCGCATGCTCACGGGGAACACTGTCCGTCCTTGGAGGAGGACAGACGGGGCGTTCGCAGTTTGTGGGGGGAGGGGGAGGGGGCGAGGGAAGCCCCAGACGAAGGGGAACCGGGCCCAGGTGTGGCGGAAGAGCCGACGAGTGACGATGCCGTAAATAACCGCCATGATTAATTCCCCACAAGCGGCAATTATGATGTAAAAGCCACATTTTGGGAAGTACAACGTTCGATTTTATCGGAATTATTAAAAATTTTTTTATTTGAAGGAATTACAATTAGTTATTGGTTAATAAAAATTAATAACTGCTGACATTCGGTCCGAAGGTGAACTCAAAGTGGACTGAGAAATGTATATGGTTGAGTGTATCGCAGCGAAACCCAAAATGACGGATGGGTTCTCGTAATGAATAACGAGTGAGTTGGGAGGGCATTGGGAGGGGTCGGTTTAGCACTCGCATAAATCTTGCCAATGCAGCTCTCATTAATCCGGTAATTAATTAGAAAAATGAGAGCGCGTAAATGAGTTCCATGAAAGTCAAATAAGGGTTTTAGTATGTTTTTGTGGAAACAACCAACGCGGCAATATTTAATAACTTAATTAGGTGGAAATGACTGACAAAAAATTAAAACTGAAAAATTGACCGGATGAAGAATTGTTTCACTTTGTGGATGTTCGCCTTCGGTGGGGCCGTGTGCAGTCAGACAGACGGACAGAAAGATAGACAGACAGGCATTGCACTGCAGTTGCAGTGCTCACACTCTGCCATCTTTGTATTCCAAACTGACTACTTTTGTAGATTTGGGCTTCCCATGAAGGTCATTATTAAATGTCAGAGGTTACATCATCTTTAAAATATTTTTATTTTTTATTTTTTTTTTAATAAATGATTTTAAGATCTTTTTATAATTAGTCACGTCAGAGTCTCGAAACAACACACATTTATTATTTGACATTAAATTTGAATAAAAAATTATACGAAAATAATACGCGTTTTTAACCGTTTTGACGCTTCTCTTTCTCTTTCTTTCTCTCTTCCTTCCTTTTCAGTTCTGTATCTTCTTTCATACATAGATATTCGTAATTCTCTCTCCGTTTCTCTTTATCTCACACTTTCTCTCCCCTCTCTCTCTCTCTCTCTCTCTCGTCCTCTCTTTCTACCTCCAGTCCTCCTTATCTGAAACTGAGTCTCCACAAACGACTATTTCAGAATTTTCTCGGTCTCGGTTTTCGGTCTCCACCCTCCAGAAGATTTTCATTAGAAAATTACGAAATTTCTCCCCCAAATTCCGTAATGAAATTTTATTTCGCAGAAAAGGGCGTTTCCCGAATGTTCATTTCGATACCACGTGATCCGAGCGATTGTAAAAGCCTCCCCAAACACCCCTGAAAAGATAAGAAACCTCACAAACGGAAAATCTCGAAAAGGGAAAATCTGAGAGGAAAGGAAATTTCAAATCCCCGGGGTGAGCTCAGATAATAGTCTAAGAACAATCAAATAATTTGTAAAGAGGGGAAAACCACCGGGAAAACTCTGCGAATAAACCGGGAGAGCTGACCCCCTCGCCCCCCGCCCCCGAGGGCCCCGGGGCCCCGAAGAAAACTACTTCCCACTCGAATGAATAAAAAACCCTCCGCCACAAGCTGACCCCTGCGCCCACGTCCAACTTACCCCCGACGCGGCCTTCCCCACCGAACAGTGATTTATCTCCCGCCACGCCCACGAATCGGGATAAGCGAGGCGAAGGGAGACAATCCTGTAACAAGCTTCCCGAGAGCAGACACTTGTCTCGGCCTCCGCCTTCGCCAGATAATAAAAATCGGGATTTCTTGTGTCGGTGGTCGGCTGTCGCCCCCCGAACGGGTTGCGATGGCGAATGTGGATTTGATGAGGCGAAGGGTTCGGATTGGTGAGGGGGCGTGGCCAGACTCGATTAGCATTCATGTTTATGGTACCTTATGGAAAATGTGGAAACAATTAATAAACCGTGAAATAGGTACGCCTTTTCTTTATACTCTAACGGCCACTTTTAAATCCTCCATTTTATTTGGATAAATTATATTATAGATTCGATCGAAAGGAAACCAATTAAAGTTTCGCTTATTTTTTCACGGAATCAATTCTCGGGATAAATTTCCGAAAGAATTCAAAATGAGTGTTTTGACTGCGCATATGCATACATATGCACGTGCATATCTGTGATTAATTCGGGTGAAGACTTTGGGGATCTGAGAAATTCTCAGTTTTGCAAATAACTGCTCCCCAGACATTCCTATTTTGTTTATTTTTTTAAATTATTTTTAATGGTATTATAAATTTACTGTTTATATTATAAAAGTTGTTACTTTTAATTGAGTTTTTAATTATTAATATAAATTTTGTTATTTTGATTTATCAGTAACCGGACACAAACAAATAAATTAACGCAAAACTTGATGCTAAGCCAAATCGAGTCAATTTGAATCTTCTGAACAAACTTTTATTCCAAAAGGAGCACAGCCTTCTGGACAACAAAGTCATTTGCTCAAAGAACAAAGAACCTCTTTTGACAGGAAAGTTCTGTTGGACACAAACTGCTCTGAGGGAAATGTTTTTCCTTTTGGGGGAAGAGAGAGAGTGAAAGTGAGAAAAATGTAAAAACAAGAGCGCCGTCAGTGGAGGTGCCCCGCTGTCTGAAAAGCTTTGTTCTGTGGGAAAGACAATAAAAGCGCGGGAGAAAAAGGAAAATAAAAACTACCCCAAAGAGAGGGTGGCTGAGCGGCGAAGCTCCCTAATTGTCTTCTGGGAAATAAATCCTCGGCTAAAAATTAAACTGCTGACTTGAGTTGGGAATGGTTTCCCGCTAAGGGATGTCGAGCGAGCGTCGATCGGGTTCGGCCGAAGGCGTCCGATGTTCCAATATGGCGCCCGCACATAAATCTCGCCCTCATCCGAAAACTTTTCTTTTGGCTTTAATAAAATAATTACAGGTTTGTGGGACTCGTCTGAAAGCAGCGTTTGTTTGAACGTGGCAGCTAATTACTTCCTCTCTAATTAAGTTTTTTTGCTGGAAAGTGACCTTCGTCCTTCGGCGCAGGTTCCCTCGACTCACCCCGGGGGTGAGAGCGTTTGAATTTTGATGGGGAAATAAATCGGGTGGAAAATCGAACGTAGGGAAAATGAACTCGAAATAAAATTGTTATGGAATCAGCAGAAATAAAAAAGGGAAAACTTTTTTCGGATGTCTTTATCGCCTTATCTTTAATTCAAGAGATGGCTGTCCCATTGTCGGACTGTTTCTTCCCTCCAAAAGGAAATTCAACCCCCTTTGTTTGCGTCCTCCTGTCGTCTGCTTTTCCGCGTTTTAATAATTGATGGCCCTCCCCGGAATGAGCCAAGAGGGTGTGCATCGATCGGGGAGGAAGTGTTGCACCCTACCTGAGGGTGGGGTGCGACCTCTGGGGGTTGCAAATGTTGACACAGTCAGGGGTTGTCTTTCAACTGTTGGAGAGAACAAATCATTTGTGATCGCAAAGTTGGGTCATTTTGACCACTGAATTTTAACTTAAATTAGGAATTGTAACTTAATTGTAATTAATTATTAAATATTATTTTTATTTTATTGTATTTTAATTTTTTATTTTGTATTTTATTAAATTATATTGTATTTTAATAAATTTAATTGTGTTGCTGTATTATTTGTGGTACAGTCTGGATTCAGACATTAAAAAAAAATTTTAAATATGCAGTAAATATAAATAATTTGAACAATATACAGTAGATATAATATAAATAAAAAGTAATATGAAATAATAAGTAATTAAATACAAAATAATCATAAAATAATACAAATAACTGTATAAATAATGTAAAATAAGTGCAAAATACGTATAAAATGAATATAAAACAATGCAAAATAAATATGAAATCAATATGAAATAAATAAATAATATAAAATAAATATGCTGTATGTAAAAAAATAACAAAAATTAAAAAATTAACATCAAAATTACCAAATAAAAACAATATGTAAACACAATAATATTCATCATAATGCAATAAAGTAAATATAAGTATAAATAAATAAAAATAAATTCGTAAATAAACAAAACCGTATTTATTTAATTGTATGCGGGATATTCTAACGGATGACCGGATTAATGAAAAGTGATTGTAATGATATAAAATATAAATGTTGGGTATATGTATCGATCCCGTGGGGCCCCCGCGAAAGGGGGAGAGGCAGAGGGCA
>JAQIBA010000257.1:27093-74141 GCA_028293925.1 Brueelia nebulosa
GTATAAAATAAATATAAACCAATGCAAAATAAATATGAAAATATGAAATGAATATGAAATTATAAATAATATAAAATACATATACTGTATGTAAAAAAATAAATAAAAATAAAAGTTACCAAATAAACAATACAATAACACAACACAATAATATTCATCATAAGGCAATAAAGTAAATATAAGTATAAATAAATAAAAATAAATTCGTATATAAACAAAACCGTATTTATTTAATTGTATGCGGGATATTCTAACGGATGACGGCGTTAATGAAAAGTGATTGTAATGATATAAAATATAAATGTTGCGTATATGTATCGATCCCCGTGGGCCCCCGCGAAAGGGGAGAGGCAGAGGGCAGCCGGGCAGGCCAAGATCGCTCGCCTCCAAATTAAATGCAGGTTCGACGGGGCTGGGGGTAATTACAGGGGGTGTTTCGTCATTAGGGCCCGGGGGTTGCTCGCATCTTCCCGTCGCTCTCTCGATTAATTTAACCCGTGATTCATTGTTAGAAAATGCCTTTGTTTCATTTGGAACGAGACGAAAGATGAGTCACGTAAAGGCGAAGGGCGGTCTTCTGTCTTCTGCGAGGCCCCACTCCTCCGAACATATTTTCGGTTCTGCCCTATTACTTATTTATTATTATTTCTATTTTCTTAATCGAAATTTCCATCATTACGAATAATTACGGTAATAAGGAAATCAAATTACGTCGGACGGTGTTTAGGGAAAATATTTTTCTATTAATTTCGGGGAAAATATTTGCTTTTCAATTTCCAAATCCTGGGAAAAAAGGAGGACGGACGCAAAAAATAAATTGACGTGCGGGCGCCTCGACATACGTACGTACGCACTTCCGCTCCAATTACTACTAAATTAACCCCTCCAAAAAACGATCCTTTCGTTAATTAGTATTTTAATTAGGCCCTTTTGGACCCAAGTTTCCACGGAAATGTGACCCCCTTCAAAGGCGAAGGAGGCGCAGGTGTCTCCCCGCGCCCCCGCGCCCCCGTGCCCCCGTGCCCCCCGTTAAGGGATGAAAGCTGAGACTCGAAAGAAAGAAAGTTCACTTACCCGGAAAATTCTGCTCATATTCTCCACCAAGAAAACTCATCTGAAACAAAACAACCCTCATTATATACTCAAAAAAAGTAAAAATAATATTAATCTATTTTCAGATTTTTTATTATTTATTTTTTTATCTAAAAAAAAAAATTTAATGTAAATGATTTAATAATATATCAGATTGTTTAGGACATTCGTCCAATTTGTTTTTAAACAAAGTAAATTTGTACAGTTAAATTATTTTTTTATTTATTTTTATTTTAATGTAATAATTTGTTGAATTTATAAATATTCTATTAATAATAATAATAATAATTATAAATTTATAAATAATGTAAAATAATAATTTATTTAGTTTAATTTAATAATAAATATTTGTACTTATTTTTTATTTATTTATATGTTATGCATGCCCTAAAAGCTTAGAAAAGAAGCAATTATAAAAAGAACAAATTTCAAAATTACAAAAAAACGACAAAAATAATAAAAGAAAGAAAACAAAAGAATAATAAAATACACTGTATATTTATAATTATTATAATAGAAGAGACTGAACTTGTACAAAATGTTGATAAAGTATAAAAATTAAGCCACGTCATAAATATATTTAAATATAAATTTTCATTGTTAATTACTAATAACAGTAAAATAGAATTATATTAATATAAAGAAAATTATAAACAAAATGAATCAGAAGTAACGGTTTTTTGGGTGAATCGGAGGGCAAAGCCTCAAGGGGCGGAGTCCTCTGCTTTTAAATATTACGAAAACAATAACAACAAACAGTCGAAGTCCCATAAAAACTGGATGTCACTTTTGGCTCAAACATTGACCAATTCGGACCACAGAGACAAAAGAGCTTTCGTCTGCCCTCGACTGGCGTGGCCGGAGCCTTTGGGGCCCGGGAGAAATCGTGTGAAAAAGCCGAGAGCCTCCGAATCCAGTTTTTGTTCTCATCATTTCCCCTAAATTGCAGCCGCTTTATTGACCCTACCGTCTGCGGTTTTGGTTATTGACGCCTACAAACCACTCTGCCCGGGGGCGAAGGCATATCAACTCCTCAGCACTGCACCTCGGGAGGATGCGAGGTAAAACGTCAAAATTTCAATTTGGATCCGGTGGCGCCATTGAAATCTTTCCTTTTTCTAATAATGGAGCGAAACCCACCCTCCCCGCTTCTCCTTTGTCTTCTCCGACCGTCTGCGCAATTTTCCCTCTCCGCCCGATATTTTACTGGTTAATTCGATCGGTTATAACTAATCAATTTTGAGGGCAAATTAACAGAAAGGAAAGGTTCTCCACGTGAAAGCCTTTTATTATCATCAGGATCAGGTACATCGGTGCCCCGTCCGTTGGATACGTTAAACCACTCAAACCAACGTACTCAATTAATAAATTTTAAAATATTCACATTGGGGTGAATCCACTGCTGCCCCCACGTCAGTAAACATTATATTAATATAAGTTGAGTGCGGCAGGGCCGTTGTCCTCTTGTGGTCGATTGGCCCGCACTGGAGCTGTCTGCAAGAGAAGGAAGAGAAGGAGGAGGAGGAGGAGGAGAATAAAGGCGAGAAAAAGTTGTTAAAGCGAAGGAGGATGGTCGTCGTGTGCGGGTTACCACAATTCGGAGACTTGACGACCTGTCAATTACATCGATAAATAAACTTTAATTACAATTTTTAAGAATAAAATGATACGAAAATGATGAGGCCCCGAAGAAGGAGCCTGATTGATGACTTGCCCCCTGAATTATGATCGGACACCGTTGATTGGCCCTCCCGAGTCCTCCTAAGCCTTTAATTTATACGTCACATTCACGGCTTGCCTTCCTTAAACGCTGCCACCACTCTCCTCCTCTCTATTCGCCTCATTGTCGTGTCTCTATCCACGACACTCTCTCCTCAGCTCCCATTTTCCTTCTTCGCCTCTTCGAGGTGTTTCTGTCGTGTCTCTATGCAAGACACTATGTTCTTCTGCCCTTCTGCTTCCACTTTCCTCCTTCGTCGAGGTGTTTCATTTCTCTATTGTCTCTATTCACAATACTCTGTCCTTTTTCAATATTTCTTCTTCTTCTTTCATTGTCTTTTATTGCTTTTCGTTATTTCTTCTTCTTTCTCTTCTTCTCTTCTTTATCTCTTTTCCTCATTTATTTCTTTTTCTTCCACTTCCCTTGCTCTGCTTTTTCTTCTTATTCTCCCGTAAATAAGACAGAGTTCCCCACCGCATTCGTCTTTCACTTTCTCTTGTTCTTTTTGTGATCATCCCCCATCGCTCCACCCTCACCTCCACGGCCACAACGACCACAGCGAAACGCCATCTTCCATCGGCGAGCAGAGCTCCGGTCTGCGTGAGGCCACTGCCAGGCTCACCCAACACAGGTACGAGTTTCATCCTCAAAAAAAACGGAAAAATGCTAAACTAATTACTTTTCATATTCATTACTTCATTTCCAAGGCCACAGGTATATGAACTTGCCATGAATATTGACTTTGAGGGGTCCGCCCCTTCCCCTGCGCCCCGTCCTCCGTCGACGGCCCCTGTCCCCAGCGCTGCAGGGCGACAGCAAAGCGGGCCGCGAGGGTGCGAGGGCGGGGGTGGAAGTGGGAGATGGCGGGCGTAAGCTAAGCACGGAGGAGGGAGCTATTTATTTGGATGGCGCGGCAGTTTCTGGTGATCGCAAGAAGAGGTCATCCTTGGGAAGTTAAACGAGGGTTGATTCCCCTGTGTACCTTAGCTCTGGATAATTGGCCCACCGACCCTGGCCCCTATAATTTGGTGACCTTAAGCCCGACGACTCACGCTCAGCATTCGAATCACTACATTATTACATCCGAGAGTGATGACTGGTAAACCTACAATGTAATGGGCCTTCCTCTGGTTGGGCGCCGGTTCGATTTTTGACATTTTCTCACCTCGCCCGCCGCCCTCGCCCCTCACCCCGAGGGGCGGAAGCAGGACGGCAACACACCCTCATGCATTTCCTCAGTTGGCATCCCTGTCATTGGTTGCTTCATTCACTCAACATTTATGCATTAATATCCACTTTTATTGTTTTTTTAGAATTTAATGGCGGAAAATTATAGAATCCATAACGGCATCATTTTTATTTTTTAAATATTTTATGTTTTGCGCTTCTTTCTTTTCAATTTCTCCATTTTTTCTTCTGCTTTCTTTCTTCTTTTCTATTGTTTTTCTTCTTTCTATTTTTCACTATTTTATACTTTTTCCCCCTTTTCATTTTCTTCTAATTTTCGTTTTGTTTCTTTCCTTCTTCACCCACTTTTCCTCATCTTCGTTTTAGATCAACCTCCGACTTAAAGAAAAGGAGCAAAAGGCTTCTGCTTTTGTCCTCCAACAGCATTAGAAGAAGAAGAGGCGATGAGAGCCATCGCCGAGGAAACAACGCCAGCCGGGCTCAATAATGATCCATCTACGTGCACCACAACCAATTTTTCTCAAGGTCTACCTATTTTAGTTTTTTTGTAAAATATGAAGAAAATCATTAAGTCGTTAAAAAGTCGTTTTTCATTATTAGCCTGATCTGATACTCGATAAAAAATACTTTACTTTTTCTGTTCTTCATTTCACAAACACATCGCACCATTGCAATACACTGCAACCCGTTGTGGCCAAGGGAGCCTTCGCCCAAAGCAGAAGACGCTCCTCTGAGCCACGAAGGCGTTCTCGAGGAAAGGCTTTTCCAAAAGGCAGTGCGTGAACGGAGGAATGAAAGCAGGTCCAATTACTCCGGACTCATTATCCATGCTTGGCACTTATCTCTATTTACATAATTGTTTCCTTTCCTCCGAAGTGACTGCACCGAAAGATTTCCAATTAGGTCGCGGCACAACCTGCATTTCTATTTCAAAGCTTTCCTTTGGATGACACTCTGCCCCGAGTTGTGCCCTGTGCCTCTGTATCTGAAGGGTGGCAGTGATTGACGGGAGCAGAAGCAACACTTGGCCACTGAGACGAGGGCAGACAACATAATTGTGTTTTCCCCATTTCAAAAGGGTCAGACGCCCTTTTTGTGGTCTCGAAAGGTTCGCTCTGCGTCGACTGTTGAACGTCCGCTCCTTTAAACTTTAGCTCATCAGAGAATCGACAAAAAAATACGGGGAAAGATCGGATAAGAGGAAAGCAAGAGAGAAAATATAGAGAGATCAGGAAATAAATAGATGGAGAAATATCTAAAATATTAAGATAAGGAGATAAAGAGTTTGAAAGATAACGAGATTGGAGAATAAGCAAATGTGAAAATAGGAAGAGAAGAAGATAACAGCAGACTCCAGAAAGCTCCAGTTGACTATAGAAAACTAAAATGCATTTCAAAAGCTGTTCCAGAAAGACTGGAGACTCCAGATAACAAGTGTGATTGATAGGAAGAAAAAAGATAAAGAACAGAAGGCCTCTGGGGCTGTGCCATGGCCAGGACAGGACAGAGAGACAGGGCGAGGGTCGCTGTCGTGGGAAGCGCTGGGGGCGACACGTGATGGAGGGGCGGAGGGCGGAGGGGCGGGGGCGCGGGGGCCCCGACAAAGGCCTGAGTTAGAGGAGGATTCCACGTAAATGGTTGGGTGATGATAAAGAAAAAAGAAACGGACGGAAATTGATCAATTATGAGAAATGATTGCATGTCCCCTAAATTTCCCCGTTTTCGTACACATTAAAAATCATCCAATATACATAAAATATAAAAATGGTGTGCGTGTAAAGAAACACTCAAAATGGCTGTCTGTGGGTTTCTCCCCCGCCCCCCTCCCCCTCCCCTGACCGCAACATTTCTTCATCGCTTTTATCCGACTTTTTACTTAACTACAAATTGATTATCTTTCGCTTCGGCCGAGATTGAATTCCGCCGATCGAACGCCGCCCATTCTCCAAAAATAACTCTTTGAGCAACGGGTCAAAATGACCCCTGCATCGCACTTTACTTATTCTTACATTTAATATTTTAATGAGTTTTCCTTTTCAATCTTTTTCCTCTCTTTCTTTTTTTCATTTTGTTCTTATTTATCTTTTTTTCTTATTTTCCGTTTCTTTCTTTTCTTTTTATATTTTTCTTTATTTCTCTTTAATTTTATACTGGAAATAGAAGAAAAATTACATTGAAGTTTTATCTTTGAAAGGAACAAAACTTATCGGGCAAAAAATATGAAAAGTTTTTATTAAAGTGGCCCATGGGTCAAAACGACCCCTTCGACCGTTCCGCTCCTAATGAGCGTTCAAAGCCATCGACATCGTGAAAGTGTTCGGGCACAGACACAAAGTCTTGGACGGCTGCCATCGGCGTTCCAGAAAGAGGTTGTCCTTCGGGACTCAAACGAGGACAAACGTCCCACTGTCCGTGGGAAAGGCGGAATGTGTCGCACCGAGGATGGCACCTCGCCCACAGAACAATGGCTCCCTCGGGCACCGAATAGCCTCGTAATTGGCGCAATTAGAGGAGCTTCGTTGGGGTCGAAATGAAGCCATTTTGTTCTGTTTCCTTCGTCAGAGGAATTGGCCCATAAAATCGAATCGGGATTCGCGCCTTTCCATTTGCATATTTGGCTAATAAGGCATCTATTATCTTGTGTCTTCATCTATTCTTCCCCGTAGATGAAAAAAAGGTGGCCTCATTGAACCGCTTTTGATTGAATGTTAAATGTTGCGATAAGTCTGCGGTTGAGAGAGAGAGACGAAGGAAAGTGGCAGACTCTTTCTCTCTCTCTCTCTCTCTCTTTCCCTGAGTGGATCCGAACAGGTACAGCCCTTCTTTGAGCACTTGTGAGCTCACAAAAAACTCCTTCAACTCAATGAGCTCAATTAATTCTCGCGATTGGCGAGATTCCATTTCAGTGGTTGAGTGCTCTGAATTGGTGTGGCGGAGCGCATTGGAGATCATTTGGCCAATTTCTCCTCTCTTCTCTCGAGAGGGTTCAACAGAAGAACAGGTGGCCTCATTTTCGAATTTTAGTAAGAGAAAGAGAGAAAGAGAGAGAGAGAGGGAGGAAGAAAGAAACAGAGAGGGAGCAATAAAGAGAAGAAAATATATATATAGAGAAAGAGGTATTAACAAAACAAAAAGTTATAATATAAAATCTATCACTGAATATACGAAAGTGAATAACAAATAAATAAACATACATACATAAAAGTAAGTAAATAATCAAAATAAATAAGCGCACAAACATACCAACAGATAATAACTAAAAAAAAATAACTCAACGATTAAATAAATAAAATATCTGTTATAAAACACAGAAACAAAAACATAAAAACCAAATTGGCAGATTTCATACATTTCAATAATTTATTTTATAAATAAAATAATAAAATTGAAACATCATACTAAAATTTCATTATACTGTATTTCATTCTTTATTTGCTTTAAAAATTTTTTGTTTATTTTTAGGGAAATACATTATTTATTGATTTGTATACAATAGTTATTTATTTAGGTTATTTATTTATATTTTACAATACAAAGATATGTATACTATACAGATATTTTAAAGCCTTATTTTATTTTCTGTATATTGTTTTCTCGGAATAAAATGAGCTAGACATTGACCAAATAAAATATAATTATACTTTTGTATAAATAATAAGTAAATTTACATAAAAGTGGTAACTAAAGCTAATATAAGTGAAGTTATACTGAGGTAATTAATTTTACTTTATATTTCTTCAATTCCATTTATATGAGTAAGAGAGAGCGTATATTTAAAATTAATACAATATAAAATTGAAAAATATAATATGTACATAACCTTAAATTGCAATAATATTTGCATTTAAATGTCAAAGTCGTATAAAAAAATAACGAATACACTGTTTAAGTGATGAGAATGTTATAACAAAGACGGAGTGTCCACCTGAAGCTGAAATCGGCGGGGAAATGCAAAATGAAATGAGCTCACACAAAGAGAGATAGAGAGAGGGAGAGAAAGAGAGAGAGAGAGAGAGAGGAAAGGCTAAATTAAGACATGAATAGGATCTCGGGAGATAATGAAGGCTCGCAAGGACATTAAAAGGAAAACTGATGACACTCATTAACGGCTTATACTGATTAGGCTTCATTGATCTTTGAGGGAGTCGATCGAATATCAAAAAAGGGTTTCATTAGCCCTTCGCGAGGGGTGGCCGGCCGCCTCGACAACCCTTCCAAGATGTGCCCTTCGCTTTGAATCATCAGAGTCCATTAAGTTGTCTCGTTACGGAGGAAACTCCGCTTATTGATTAAGGAAGCGAACTCGTTAAAGCGATTCCGCTCATATTATGTATCCATAATGTATGGATATTCAGATTATTAATGCCTCTTAAATAGGAGCCAATTAATTAATTTTAAGTGAGGTAATAAAATCTTCGTTTCGTGAGTTTATTGCTGAGAGAAATTGCAACGGTTATAACGTATTAATAAAAAATTATTGTTATTATTTTTTTCAGAAAACAATCGACTCTAAATTACTTTAGCAGTTATTCAAATTTTAATGTTTCTATTGAGAATGAGGTGAAAGAAGGATTTTCACGAAGAAAACTTAATTAAAGCACTTTTTTATTAAGAAATGGTCAGAAGACGAGAATAGATGGAAAGGATTGTGCAAATAGGAAAGAATAGACGAATGAGGAGGTGGAAAAGATACATAAAAAGAAGGAATAACTATCAGAGTAGAAAGAGGCAGAAGATACAAAATCGGAAGAATAACCACCAGAGGAAAATACACGAATAGAAACTTTCATTATCTTAAAGTCAAAGCGACAATTCTTCGTGTCTGTTATGTTGGCCATCCTGAGTTAATCCCCCACAGTTTGTCCAATGTTCTGTCTGTTCTATTGTCAACCCTGACGCCGCATTTGCCCACAATCGGGTGGCTCTTCGTCTTCTCTCTTTTCTCTTCTCTCTCCTAATTAACTGATTAGGAACATCGGGAAAGAGTTGGTGGCAATAAATAATTTTGTCGGTAAAATGTAAGAATAAATAATTATATGTTAATAATGTAATGAGAACGCGAGGGGAACAAAGAAAAGAGGCTTCTTGTTATGGAAATTACACATCACGATAAGTAGAAGGTAAACACTCGTTACATAATTTAACTCAACTAAATGAAATTGTTTTTGCAACGCGCCTATAAATTTACTTTTTTCTTGGCGTGCCTATTTTTATAAAATATTTATGTCCGACCGATGGAACGGCCATTTTAAAATTAACTTTTGTTTCCCTTTTCATTTCCCCGCTTTTCTTCTTTCCTTTTCCACGCGACCTTTCACAAACTCTCCCCACTAATCTCTTCGGTTATGACTTTAATGAATAGTATTTTCCTTTGTGGGCAAACGGGTCAATCAGATGCAATATTAATTGTTTGACCTTTGTGGTTGACCTACCAAAAACTGCCCAAAAAAATGGGATAATGGGGAGAAAGAAGAAAAGAAGGTGAAAAAGAAAAGAAGAAAGGAAAAGTTGGAAAAGGAGGAAAAAAGTAAACCAAAAAAGAGGGAAAAATAAGGGAAAAATTAGAGAGAAAAAAACTAAAATAAACGAAAAAAGAAGAAAAAAGCAGGAAAAGAGGAAAAGGGGAAAAACGAAAGGGAAAAAGCAGATAAATAAGGGGAAACAAATAAAAAGGAAAAAGGAAAGAAAGAGAGAAAAAAATGGATAAAGGAGAAAGAGGGAAAAGCGAGAAAAGAGAACGAAATAGGGCAAATATGGAAAGAATTGAGTCAATTTCATATTGAGAACGATTTGTAACAATTTGTTTGTATTGGGAGTGAAAAAAGAAGAAAACAAAATAGTCTTCAGTTCAGTCGCTGTTGTGTCTCCATCAATTGGAGAGCATAATCAATAGGGTTGGGGCGGCGGGGACAGAAAAGGTGGCAACCTTTTCCCCAAAAGTAAAAGTCACGTGGCCTCGTCCATGACTCAATAAAAACAATTCGTAATCACCGTCCGCCATCTTGAATTAAATTGGAATTTCTTCGGAGGATTGTTGACACCGCCCACAACTCTTTTGTCATTTGGACCTCGACGTGGGACCTAAGTGGGACCCCGTTTAAAAAACTTAATTGGAAAGATTACAACAACAATGACTCGACGTTTGTGCTAATCAGCATTCTCTCCCCCCCACCCCTCTCTCTCTCTTTCTCTCTCTTCTCACGGGGAGCACACCGCCTTCGCCCAATTAGGGTGGTTCTCACCCTTTACCCCTCCGGAGAGCCGACCGCGTCCACATTGCGAATACAAACACACCCTCTCACCCTCACAGAGCGCCGCAGGTACACAATACATAAATCCCCAGTTTGGGAAAAGGCACCCCAAAACGTCAAAAGAGCCCACCCCGTTATAATTTCTTTTTTTTAAATAAGGGCGAATTTGGGCGGCCGAAGCCAAACGAGGGCAGAGGCGAAAGGGTTAGCTCGGTGGGACCTATTAAACGCAGTCTGTGAGGAATAATCGTTGGGAACGGGGCTCGGTTTCCTCCCCTGGGTCGAAAGGGGAAGAAATCAACCCCAATTAACCAACATAAAGTTTAATTACTTTTAATTTTCTCATTTTCTCCCATCTAATGATTCGCCCGTTGGAAGTCCGCATGCGCACTCGGCCTAACTTTTTTTTCCTCTTTCCCAAAATAACACGTAGGGGTGGCTGACGAGGGTGAGTGGACGAACACACTTCGGAAATTCTCTTCTGCTAAACAAGTATTTTTTCAAAGATGAACTCGACATAATTATTACTTTTTTTTAGCAGCTGGAGTCCGAACCGGATAGAAAATGGCGTGTTTCACTCCGTCTCATGTTCAAACTTAATTACTTTTATAATATATATACTCGTTTATACATTTTTTTCCTTTTTTTACTGATTAGCACTCGTGTGAATGTTGTTGTACAACTGCATTAATTTTAAATATTACATTCATAATAGGCATTGAAATACGCACTAAATAATTATATACTAATTTCTTCTTTTCCTCTTTGAAAAAAATTGCAAAGTAATGTATATTTAAACAAAATTGCAATTATCCTAATTCAGAAACATATATCCATTTTCTGTCTTTTTTTGTAATAATTTTACCTAAAAAATAATACATAAACATAATAAACAATAAGGATATAATCACACGTATAAATATAATACAGAATAGTTAATACATACTGACAGATATACACTATAACAAATAGATAAATGATACATAATGATACAATAGTTTCGAAAAACAAAGAAATAACGACAAATAAAAAGCTATATAAACGTATTTTTAGAATAAATAACGATAAATATTGACTTTTATTTATCTGTATATCTTTTACTGTATCTTCTAACAAAAAACAATGTCAAGAAAAAGCAGAACACCAAAAACAATGCTATGTTTTGTATATTTTGTTATTTTAATGCGATAAATATATTATTAATAATATTGATAATATAATAATCTTATAGTAAACTATTAAATTTAACTATAGATATATTTCATATGTATAAATGTGAGAGAAACATAGGGGTTGACCACCCCTGCGTTGAAAAGTTCTCTCCCGATGGCGATTTCATAGAAATTAACTTGAAAAAGACTTCAAGTGCATCTCATCCCCTTTCCTTTGAATCCATCCCCGTTTGTTTGTGGGTTCTTTTGTTGGAAATTAAAAAAGAAAAAAAAAAATCTGTCGTGATCGATCTCATCCACTCGGAAACCTGTTGATAATGGGGGTCATTTTAAACCTGAAAATGAAAAAACCCAAATGGTTCCGTCCGGACATAATTGATTTAATGCGCGTTTCCATTCGGGTTTGTGGTTTTCCATCTCCAACGCAAAGGTCACATTTTAATCATTTATATAATATTAATATAAACTCGGCGATGCTCCCAAATGAAATACATTAAAAAGGAATGGAATTTTCTCCGGCAATTTGTTATGTATACTTTACTTACTTTACTTTTCTTTAACCCGCTTTTCCGTTAGGGTCGCGGGGTTTTTGCGAAACATTTTGTTCGCTTGCAAAGCGCCTGAATGAACATGTCAGGTACTGTAGCGGGTGGCGAGTCCACTGACAGTACTTCACCGAGCTGTTCGCAGGTGAATGCAGGTGAAGGAGGCGGAATTTCGTAGTGTTTTGCCAGACTTTCCAGGCGCAACACCACGTTATTCCGTCCTCCCAGCAGTGGTCTAGGTACCTCGCAGTGCTGACCAATCATCTGCGAGGGAGAACGGCCTTAGAAAAATACCCACCGCCGCTGGGATTCGAACTCCGTCCGACGTCCCAGCGAGCAGGCGTTTAACACACTGAGCTAAGGCCGTGCTCATTTGTTATGTATTAGCCGCGAAATAATACAGTTATGGTCGATTCGGTAATTCGATTATTAATCATTTTGCGCGGCTTTCGCCAAATACCTGTTTCCATTTCAGGTACGGCTTTGCATTTTTTTGCACCTATCATTTTTTTTAAATTATCAATTATTCGGGCAAAAAATACTTTTCCGATTTACATAATTAATTGATTAGAACTGATACTAATTGAATGATAACGAAATTCATTCCAACTGCCCCGAAGCAGTGCCGTTGCGAGCTCAGCTATCGCCCAGGGTGCAATACCTTTCTCATATACTCCCCTTTCCAAAATTATATATAAAATATACTCGCAAATAAATAATAATACAGTCATGGGCTTTAAAATTGAAGATGAGAAAAAAATAGATCATTTGGAATTGAAAAGTAACTATTATTTTTGTTATATATTTATAAATAAACGCTCATCTCGTAGAAGTATAAAAATTAATTAAAAAATAAAATCTGACTACTGAAGAGTTAAATCCAATCTCTAAAAAACTAAATTTACTGTATAAATTTCTCAGAGATAAACTGTGTTTATTTACACACTTTATATTTTTTATAATGTCATGCATTTATTTACTTACTTTACATTTTCGTTGGAATTTTTTGAATTTATAACGTTGTATAAATAAAAAATATAAAATTACAGCATGAGATGTAAAATTAAAAATTATACAATAAGAAATTAAACCCACCGTTAAATGAAGAAATGTACTCTAAAAAAATATATAAATGTAAAAAAGCAATAATATAAACTCTTCAAACATATTAAATTATGAATTACAAAATCAACCATAAATCAGATCGTCATATTTATAAGTTATAAAAACCCTTATAAAATAAAATATATACAACGCTAAATAGTTATCTACCGAGCACAGATAAGGACAACAACCAAAGTGGGACAACAGATTCTTCCCAAAGAAATACTGACAATTGGGCCAAATGGTGGTGTTGGGGGCGAGGGGATGAAGGGATGAAGGGATGAAGGGAGGAAGGGAGGAAGGGGATGATGTGGGAGTGAGAGGGCGGGGGCGCCGGGGGTGTCGGCCTCCGCTCTCACAAATCATTAATTTTAAGGACAACGATGCAGAAAAAAGCAATTTTTAACGGTTTTCAGTGGCAATCTCTTTGAAATTGATAGCAGAAGACGGGAGTTAGGCTTCTGACGTCCTTAATTTGATAAACAAATAAATTGAGTTTCGGTGGGTTTTAAATTGGATTTTCTGGCTGAGGTTTAAGGGATGTTTTATTACTTCGGGGTTTTATTTCCTTTCAATAACTCACCCATAATTCAATAGAACGTTTCCACTTTGGATTGATAACGTGTGTCATTTCAAAATGGAGCACTCAAATATTAATAATAATATTTTTTTTTAGTACATAAATATTTATAATATAAAATACAAAAATAGAACAAAAAAACAGTTTGGAAACCCTACAAACAGTTTAGTTCCCAAGAACACTTCGGGGGGGTGCAACGACCCCCGACCGCTCTCGGGGGTGGAAACGAAGCGGCCGATGCAATAATTTTAATGGTAATCGGGTTTTAGAGGAGAAACAATTATCGTAAAAACAAAACTGAGCGGGAAATCCTTGAAAGGAGAGAAACTTAATTAAGAATCGTGCAAAGAAAAAAATTAAGCAAACCAACTTGAAAACCAACGTCAAGGAACAGCAAACAAAAAACTTTATCTGCGATATTGAGAGTATGAATGGCCGATTCTGACCGTGATCACTTTCAGGTACGGGTTCCAAACTAGTTTTGGGGGGGGGGGAGAGGAGGAAGCGGAGGGGGGGGGCGTTGGGGGGACGAGAAATCAACTCCCATTCCCGAAAGCTGTCTTCTAACGTTTGACAAGGGAATTTCGAATTGGGCATTTCGAGCGCTGACAAGGACTGCTTTCATTGGCAAGCAATTGAGAAGGGATGTGACTCTGTTGGGGATGTGATTAATATTCCACTGGGGGTGGAAAAGGGTGAGACATTGTCGTTAAAACAGACGAAGTAATTTCGTTTGTTTAATTACGGAGACCGAAACCGAAGTGAAGAATGAACAAACAATTAAAGAAATTGAGTCAAAGGGGTCGTTTTGACCCCTGGACGAACACGTTAAAACGTCCCGCTGTTATTTCCGTCTTCTGCTGTCCTTTTCTATCACAGGCAGCCAAAATGACTGCTCGCTTAAAATGTCGAAAAACTGCATAGTTTTTTTTTTCATTTTCTTATAAATCCTTTATACCCTAAAAAGAAGAAAAATGGGAAAGAGGGAAAAAGATAAATGAAAAAATGGGACAATGAAAAAAGGAAAAAACCAAAGAAACGGAAAAGAAAAACCTTAAAAAAAGGACAAAAACGAAAAGAAGGGAAGGATGAAAAAGAACAATAAACAAAACCGGAAAAAGAGGTAAAGAAAAGAAAAGAAAAATGGAAATGAGCATTAAATGAAACAAAAAAGAACAAAAAAAGAAAAGACAAATGAACGAAAAGTAAAAAAGGAAAAAAAGAAAACAAAGAAAAAAGAGAAAAAGAGGAAATAAAGACATAAAAGAGTGGTCATTTTGACCCCTCCGCCCACTCCAACGCCAAACACTGCATTGACTCATAATTTTGCTAACGAAAAACCCATAAATGATTGGGGTTTAATAACCGTTAGAGAGAAAGAAAAGCAGAAAAGCTGAGCAGTGTTCTTTTGAGGGGACAAACGATTTGGGGAAGCGAAAAAGCTCCTTTCCGGACCACCTGAATTTCTCTCTGACCTTTTCACGCCATTTTAATTAGTTTTACTGAGCGAAGAAAAGTTTGAAGCTGCGTTGCCGGTTCGCCTCGTGACGTCATCATCTTTTTTCAAATAAAAGACTTTTCCTGAAAAACCTTCAATTCCCTTTTTGGGAAAAATACGTGACGGGAATGCTTTGTCTTTTACGCGAACCGACGGAAAAGAGTTTTTTCAGGCGCGAATAAAAAACAATCGAACCTATTTAAAAGTGCTGAATGACGGAAATTCAAACCGACAGCAATGAAACTGACAGCTGACGTCACTCTGACGACCTCCACAGCAGAAAAAACGACTTAATTGACTTATTAAACCTGTACAATTCATAAAAGCATTCAATTTTGAGTTTGAATCAGTTTCGCCGTCGCATTGTAAAAAAATAGAATTAAAAAGTATTCTCTCAGACGCCATTTTTAAATCCGTTATTTTTATTTCATTTATTTATTGATGTGCTCTTCTCTGATCAATAAAAAGATTGGGGGAAAACAAATTAACATATACGTATATAACATAACAAATATAAAATACAAAATAGAATAAAAAATGAAAAGAAAAAAATTAATAATAAATTGTAAAATAACAAAAGTATATACAAAAACTTTATCTAATTTATTTTGTTCGCGTGTATTCCTCTTCGAAGGACTAAAAAAACTATAATAAAAAAAACTCAGAAATGGTTTGGAAATTATGTTTGGCTTATGCTTTTTGGCAGCTTCTTTACTCAAACAGTTTGACCTGAAATTTATGTATACTTTCTGCCATCGCTTTTCATTTTATATGTTTCATTTTATACTCATGTATATAAGCAAACGACAGCGATACTTCAAGAAAATGTCGAAAATAAACGGATGAGTAATAAAATATTAAGTTAATTTAGTAAAATACTTCAATAAATAAAGCGAAACACTAAAATGGAGGCCAATAGAAAAGAATACAATCATTATACTAATTTTAATTGATTTTTTATGCATATTTATAGTCTAATAATAAACCGGAAGGCGTTTCCGGGTTTTAAACACAAAATAAATTAACAATATTACATTAAAGTATAGATACTAATATAAATATAAATGTTAAAAGGGTAACTTTGATTACCGTCGGAAGTGAACTTCTCTTTTGGTTTCAATTGTAAAATACAGAAAAGTCAGTTTATGTAAAAACAAAGGACTCACCTTTTCTCATTGTGAAAGGATTCGTCGGTCTCTTCTGTTGAAACACAAAACAAAACGTTTCAAATGAACAATCACTGAACCTGTATCAACCCCTTATCCGACGGCGAGGGGGCGAAGGGGGCGAATCTCCTCACGTTCCCGTCGACCACTCCCGAATCCACTTTCGGACATTTCTCCGCGCTCAGCGACGACAACGACAAACGACACTGACCGACAATCAATCTAATTCAGACTAAGACTAATTTCTGTTGTTTGTCTTTGCGGTATTATCATTGTGGTTTTTACATATTTCGGGCGTTCGAAGGAAGCGAATTATTAGTAGAAAAAGTGCTTTTTCTCTTTTGGCTGGAATTAACTCCCACCTCGGCTGTTTCACCTTCCTCCCTCCAATTACTTTATTTCTTTTTTGTTTTGTTGCCAGCAATTATTTTACCCTCTCTCACGAGGATTTGCCCACCATGACGAGGAAAAAGACCGCCCAGATAATTGCTCGCCTTACTTTGCCTCCGATCTCCGTCTCCATTGCAGAGCGCAGCGCCATCGCGCGGACAATACAACAACTTATCGCCTCCTTAATTAATTACCAACGATTATTGTGTTTCTCTCAATGAGGCCATCTTTGGACACTTTTCTGTCCTTTTTTTGTTTGTCCTATTTCTTTCACGCCTTTTTCTATCCCTTTTGATTTCTTTTTCAGTCTTTCTTTTTTTCTTTTAAAGTCTTTTTCTTTTTTTTTGTTTTTTTCTATTCCTTTTATTTTATTTTTCAGTGTCTTTTTCTTACGTTTTTTCTAATTGTTTTAAACGTTTTCCTTTCACGTCTTTTCCTAATTCTTTTGCTATCTTTTTCACTGTCTCTTTCTTGTATACAGTTTTTCTATTTCTTTTGCATTTTTCTCAATGCGTTCTTTCACGTCTTTTCTTTCCTTACTAAAAAAGTACTTAATCAGTTTTCTCTTCTCATTACTTCATTTGTTTCTTTTCTTTAATTGAATCCGGAATTTTTCTTATTATTTTTCTGTCTTTAATTTATGGTTTTTCTATCACAGTTATTCTATTTAAGGAAAGACACTGCCGAATTGATCTATTTTATTTTATAACCCTTATTTTTCTGGCTATTTTATATTTTCATATTCTTTTCTTCTCCATCTTCTTTCTTTCCCTTTTTCTTTTTTCTACCATATCTTCCTTTTTTACTGCAAAAGCTTCTCACTGCAATTAATATCTGCGCTAATTAATATTGATTGGTGTCGTTCTGAGTGAGGAATTTCACAGAAGCCGAATGGAGAGAATCGTAGGTGTGAGAGCAGAAGAGAGAAAAGGTGCAACAACCAGAGATTTTTGCACCTTACAACGGTCTGAAAGGAAACCTTTCTTCCCCAAAGATATCACATTTTATTGTATCACAAGAAAGAATGTCCCTTAATTAGGCGAGGGGATGAAACTCAAAAGAAGAGAGGACACTTGTTCGCAAACCTGTAAACAAGGACAATACCCAAACACCCACCTTTTCATGCGTTTTTACTTATTTTTAAAAGAAATCCCGCTGCGAGGGACATTCTTCATTATGCACCGACGTGAGAATCACTTTGTGAATTTACGGCGATCGCTGTTAAATGCTTCCAAAAGTGTAAAAAATACAGAGATACGCGGGCCTATTGCGTCAATTGTATCTCCCTTTATCTACATTTATCTCCATTTATCTCCCTTGGATTCCTTCTCCTATTTCTTCATCGACTTCTTTCTCAAAATCCTGACTCCTATTTCATTCCCACAAGTATCCGTCTTTCACCTGTGAAATGTTTCTTTTTTAGGTTTCACATATACTTTTATATTAATTTGAAATTCAGTTCGAATTCCTTTCGAATGGAGAATTATATATTATCAAATAAATATAGATTATAATATCAGATAAAATAAATAAATAACATATGTGTCGTAGCCTAAATATTAAATTATTATTAAAATTGAATTTTGTTTTCAATAATTTTTGTATTCAGGGAGAAAAATACAATGTAAATACAACGTAAAAGAGAGAGGGAGGGCGGGTGAAACTACAGAAAAGTTGTAAAGTCATCAGTAAAAAAGCACAGCCTTATGAAAACGGTATACTAAAAGGCACTAAAGCAGAAGATATAAAATAAAAATAATATTATTTACAATGTCTAGGTTTTCCCAAGAAATAAATTCTAAATTGTCCAGTAATCATTAGGTTATCCAAATAAAATGCCCAGAGGAAGTGACAATAGTTCGTCCTCCCGCAAATCTTCTCCAACGCCCTCAAGAGGCTCGAGGAGTTATGGGTGAGTCCCAAATTCAGCCAAAACATTGAGCCCAAAGTGTGGGGACAAACAGGAGAGAAGAAACTTTCTTAGTTAATGTCAGACGAATAAGGCATGTGCTTTTCACGATTGAGAACCGCCTGTTTATTTTAAGTTATGCCAAAACTTAACATGTCTTTTAAATAATAAAATATTTGCGTGACGGTTTATTGTTATATGGTTCAAGTAGCCAACCGCAAAACCGCTTCTGATTTCGTTTTGTCGGAATTCAAAAGCCAGTATAAAATGATCGATCGATCGGTGTCGTTGCAGTCTGTGTATATACACTGTCTATACCTGTATATATAAACTACTAAAATCAATCATTGTGTACTTTCGCGTTTTGCTTTCCGTTAAAAGCGATAGAAAATACTTTTCAAACTCTACCGAAACGACGAATCAAATGTCGATTATTTTATGACGTCATCGCCCCGATTGACCAATTGGAAGCCGTCCGATTTTATAATAAATATAAATAAACCAATGGGAATGACATCCGTTTATAAGCAGACGACCAAAATTATAAACAAAATTTTTGATTATTATTTTATTTGATTTATTCGTGTAAAAAAATTTATTTAGGAAAGAATGCCTAGGAGAGGAGGAAGTACATCTCCACCTGCGAGGTATCGGATTAATCGAACTCTGCGAGTTTAACTCCGGTGGCAACCAATGGGGAGCAATTTTTTGTAAATTTAAATTGTTTCAGATCGCTCTCAACAATGCCAATGAGACGCGGTGCAGCGCCTCCGGCAGCAGCTCCTGGCCCCATGGTACAACAACAGCGGCCTTCTTTGTTCAAGGAAGTGGCCGCCACTGCTGGTGGTGTAGCTGTCGGATCTGCAATAGTAAGTAAATTCCAGTTTTTACTTCCAGGTCTACCACCTCCCGCCCATCTTCACCTCCACCTCCACCTCCGCCTCCAGCCACCCAGAGACAACCTGAAAAAGTTATAGTTGTGCAACACCAACAACCAGGAATGGCTAAAACATTTGGGGCCACAGCTGCTGGTGTAGCAGTTGGATCTGCTGTAGTATGTTTCTCTTTCGTCTAACCCCCAACACCTTCTCAATGCTGACAATTAAATTAAAACTGCTTTCTCAATGGCACACTTTTTTCTTTGCAGGGGCACACTGTTGGTCATGCAATTACAGGTGGCTTGAGTGGTGGGGGTGGGTCACATGAAGCACAAAATCAGCAGCAGCAACAGCAGCCAGCCCAAAGCCAAATGACTGAACCAACTGGGCCTTGTGCTTGGGAAATCAAGCAGTTCTTGCAATGTGCTCAAAGTCAGAGTGATTTAACTCTGTGTCAGGGGTTCAATGAGGCAATCAAGCAATGCAAAATAACAAATGGTAAATTGTGCTTTGTCACTGCAGTTTTTCAGTCTGTGTTTGATTTATATGGATTTTTTTTCCAGGAATAAAATGAGTGATGTCTTGGTAAATTCTCCACCATCAGTGCTATTAGAGAAAATTCAAAGTGCTTATTGTAAAAAGTCAGTATTTGAATTTATTTTTGGTGAGACATGTGAAATATAAAATTTGAAAATTTATCATCAAATTTTTTTCATTATCAGCAATACAAACTGATGTATTACTGTTGATCTAAAATAATACAAATTATTTTAAATTCATATATGTAAAAAACTTTTCAAAGTCTTTCAAAAATGAGCAATAATAATTCTAAAAAAATTATTTCAGTTAAACAATTTTTTTAAAAATAAAAAAAGACTGATCTGATTTCATGAAAATTTTCACAGAAATGAATTCATTTCGACAACTAAAATTTCAATGAAAATAAATTCCCTTTCATTTTTGCGCGCGATTTACGAAACATTTTATCCAATCAGAACGTTAGAAAAGCGTGAATTTCTGAACGCACTTCGATTAAAACGTGGTCATCTTCCACCAATCAAATCGATTTACGCATTTTGTTGCAGAAGAAAATTATAAGCTAATTTTATAGAGATATTGCTGGGAGACAAGTGCGATTTTTTTCAATTTTTTTTCGATAGTTTTGTGCAAGACATTAAAAATGCCAAGACGAGGAGCTTCTAGGCCTTCAGCCAGGTAACAAATTAATTATTAAATGTGTGGTGAGCCACTTTTGGGGAGAGTTTGCTTAATAAAGCACGTTTCCGGAAAATGGCGAAATTTTTCAATACTCATGACCGCATTTCAGGTCGTCTTCATCCCTTCCCGCGAGACGCTCGCCGTCTCCGGCTCCTGCCCCAGTTGCTGCTGCACCACCAGCTGCCATGCAGCCTCAGCAACCCTCTTTGTTTAAACAAATGGCTGCCACCGCAGGCGGTGTTGCTGTTGGATCCGCAATTGTAAGTTGAATTCCTGTTAATGAGTCCTCTACCCCCCACATGCAAATTTTTATTAACTATAATTGTTTGACAGGGTCACACCGTTGGCCACGCTCTTACTGGGGCTTTTAGTGGTGGTTCTTCAGGTGAAGTTGCCCAACCACAACAGCAGCAGCAGTACCAGCAGGCTTCTCCAGCTGAACCAACTGGACCTTGTGCATGGGAAATTAAGCAATTCTTGCAGTGTGCAAACAATCAGAGTGATTTGACTTTATGTGAAGGATTTAATGAGGCACTGAGGCAGTGCAAAGCTTCTCATGGTATGGAACATTTTATTTATTGAATTACAATTGCAGGCATTTAAGTTTTAAAAAATCTGAGAGATGAATAATTTAGTCTGTCACAACATTTAATTGCTGGAGTTAATGATTACAATGAATGACTTAATTATTACTAAACAATAATGATCTTCTTTTCTTTTCAGCTCTGTGATAAGATGTAGACTTACCTGGATGTTATTGTAGACTTTTGGTCAGGAAAGTTCCATAGAATAAAAATTAATTTAGAGTTTACTTCATTTATTCTCAAAATGTTTTGGTTCAATAGATTTAGAATTTCGGTTTAAATTTTGCCTTTCCAGGCTTCAGGTTGAAAATAAAAAAAATTTACTTTAAATGTTCTCTGAAAGTGTTTTGTTTATTTTTAATTCAAATATTCAATATGTAGTGCAGTATATTGAAATAAAATAAGAGTAAAAAGATTTGCTTTTTTTCTAAAAACTTAAACTTTCCATCTTTCAAATTCCTTTAATTTCAAGTGATTTTTGGGGCCTTAAAAAAATTTATAGGTTAATCAATGGTAAATGAAAAGGAACATTTTAAAAAAATTCCAGACTTCCTTTTATTTCTTCTTCTTCACTTAAATTTTTGCCTCACAAACTAAAATTTTGCGAGCCCAATTGAAGAGCAAAGGTCAACAATGATAACTAATCGCGCAATATGTGCTGATCAAATAAATGAAGTGATTGTGGAATGAAAGGCAGATTATGTGTAATACTAGGGTAAAGTAATCAGATTTCAAAAAGGAAACCTTGAAAAACTGTGAAATGTAATTTTCAAAATGGATTTTTGGTTTTCAACTCAATATATCCGATAACTGAGCTGGAGTTTGATTTAAGCAATTTCCGTGAAATTCCTTTCCATGATTAGAAATTTTATTATTAAAGTACAACAAAAAGAAAACTTTTTATATTTATTTTTTAAAATTAGATCTCATTTTCCTGGGAAAAAATATTTCTGATTGGAACACTTTTATAGAAAACCATAGATAAAGAAATCCTAACTCAACATAATGTCATAGAGATAAAGCGGAAGTCCGTCTGATTTCTATGACGTTATTTTAACGATTTTTTCAAATTATTAAAACTTTCGGATGACCTCAACTAAAGAGTTATTTAATAATTAGGTTTCCTTTTATTCATGGTTTTTTAGTTTTAATTATTTTTGGATTTTCTCAAGGAATTATTTTTCATTTGTATTCGAGTTCGTCCGTGTTAGATTAATGTTAAGAAAATAAGAAAGCAATGGATCACATTCACGATTTTGAGACAAAGTTTATGGAAAGCAGATTTCCGACATCCGTACAGCTGAAAAAAGTTAAGCAGATGCTACTCTCGGGGGATAAAGAACAAATTTTAGAAGCGGCAGAAAAAATTAAAACTTTTACTTATTATGAAGAATCATTGTCTGAAGTGATACGGTCTGATATTGCTGAATTCTTATGTGACGCCGTAATTCCATTTGATCCGGATATGGTCGGGTAACGTCTGCCATTATCAGCAAGTTCATCCTCTGCTTTTAAAAACTCTTATTCATTTGTATAAATCTTTTTGCAGTCCTCTGTATGGTACCCTAGAGCTGATGAGCAGACATGTGGAGTTCTTCACTCATAATCATTCCTGCTTTGCAATAGAGTCATTGATGAGAACATTATATTTTACAATGAAAGATTCAGACAGTTTGATCAGTGTAAATCAGTGTCTTAATTTGCTTAATCTCATGGTGCAAAGGTAAGTCAAGGGTCTGCTTTAATTTTTATTTTGTAAAAGACCTGGCATTGTAAGAATTAGTTTGAAAGATCTTAGATTAGAAAGAGTTTTGATCTTTCATTATTTCAATATTCCTATGCAATGACTTTTTGTGTTTGATTTCAGATATGGTAACTTTGGAGTGACTCCTGAAAAGAAAACAATTGAAAATTTACTCCAATTGCTTCCAACTTTAGTTAAAATCATGACACCAACTATAAATAATAAATTCCAAACTGGAACTCTCATTCTTGGTCTGCTGGAATTGGACATCCTGAAGCAGAGTCAACAAGCTCAAGACATAATTTTAGACAATTTCTATTCTTGGCTTAATTTACTTAATGAAATTTTAGAATCTGAACATCCCATCAGAGAAAAATTAATTTATCTATGTTTCAAACTCTCTCATTATGTATTAAGGTATTCTTTTTAAAATAGATTCAATAATTTTAAATCATTATAATTTTTTTTCATGTTTTTCAGGCATTTAATCTTGAAGAGCAATTCAGAAGATCACATATATGAAGTCAATGAAATTTTAAAAAATAACATTATTGTGAATGTTAGAGAGTTTTTAATTGCTACTGGAGCTCCTTATATTGATGTAGGTTTTCTTTGCCTAAACTTGAATTATTTGGTGGGCTAAATAAATTCTGTTGCTTATATCTAAGCATTTGCTTTGCTTTGTAAAGACGTTATTCATATACACTTATGTATAATTCATAGGTTTAATAAGTAATAAAAATAGGTATGGGAAAATTACCGGTAATATTTCGATATGTAAAGTTAAAAGTGATTGTTTGATGATTATTTTTTAACGGATACATTTTCGATTACAGAGTATCGCTCTCAGCTCTATAGAGGACGAGCCCGCCCAGGTGGAGAACTTCTACCAGACCGTCTTGTGCTACTACAGCGACGAAATCATCCCAGAAAAAACCCGTTTGACTCACGGGCTCAGTGAAATGGGTTTCCTGCAGTTCACCACAAGAATCATCTCCTACGCTGATTTCAGGTATCAAACCTGAGCGAAAACTCGAGGCATCGGGATTTGAACAACACCTGATTTCTTTTCAGCCACGGCCAAAAACTTCGTAGACTTTGCGTGCTCACTTTATTCCACGTGATACTGTACCTCTCCGAGGATGTGTTCCACTTCCCCCAGGTTTGGCCGAAAGGGCGAGAGGACTTCCGGTGCGAGATACAGCACGGCATTGCCCAGCTGCCCACAGAGCCTTCAGAATGGCTGGAAGTTCTGGCCGATCCCGAGGCAGTCTTCTGTTGTAAATTAACTATTCTTCTGTATCTGTATTTTTACACGATGACGGCAAAGAGGTAATTCTGAATATTTACATGTGATTCGTACTTAAATTGCTGGTGAATAAAATCTTGGGGTTTTTTGTCGCAGGGAGGATTTGTTGAAAATGATTTACCCTTCGGTCGTTTCTTTTATTGACGGGACGGAAGGAATCGAATCGTCTGTCCTCCTGCTGAAAGTAGTTTGGTTCATTTTTGTGGTAAATTTGTTTAATAATAAACGAAGAATGGACGAATTAATTTATTAATAGTATTCTGAAATAAAGAAAAAAAATCTGAAAGATGTGTTGTTTCATTATAGAGCTTCTGTATTGCAAATGTGAATGTGTGGCAATTTTCAGATGTGTCAGCTATCGATCGCTCAAAGTGCATCTCTGGAAAGTCAAATGGACGCCACTGACAGAATAGTTTCTCTGCTCGAGGCCCAACACGACCTTTCCCTCATCTACACCCACCATCCGGCCCTGCTTTACTGGGCGTTCTCCTCAAGAGTCGCCACTCACATTCAGACGCAAACTGTACGCGAAACAACATCCCTCCGCGCGCCACACCGTTCCTTCATCTTCTTTTGCCTCTTTCAGGTGCACCTTTGGCTCAGAAACAAAACGCCCGACTGCAAAGAGCTCGATGAGTTGATGGAGAAATCCCCCGACGTTCGATTCGCCGTATTGGTTGGTATTTCCTTCGAAACAGTGTTAATTTATTAGTGGGAGTCATTAGTCATTTTATTTTTTATTAATAAGATCGTAATAAATGAATGTCATTGCAGGATATAATTCAAAATGGCTGTGGTCAGGAGCTCGACTCGGCATTTTCATCCCTCAAATCCCTCCTGGCAGATTCTGACGATTTGGCCGCGAGCATTTGGTTTCTTCTGCCTCAAGTCCTCGCCAAATTCACCGCAGATACCACTTCAGGTAGTCTTGACTGCAACCACTTTTATGTCATCATCTCTTCTAACGCCCCAATCTGTCAGCAGCCGTTAACGTCGATTACGTCATCGAACTCTGCAGTTTGAGGACTCCAAAGAGTTTGGATATGGCCAAAGTCCTGCGAATCGCTTTTCTCCTCCCGGAAGTCTTCTGCAAATCGGATTTGATATCCGTCATGCCTTCTTTGTCTCTCACTTTGCAATTGCTGCTGGTGGGCGCACAAAAGGACGACAGTCGCGGTCAGTAGTTTTATTCACTGTCAAAGGAATCGCATTAACATTCGTTTTTAGTTTTGCATATGCTTTTACGCCACAATGGATTCGTTGTGAAAGTCCTCAAAGGACTCCATTGCGGCGTCTCCGACGTTTCCCTCATCAGTCTTAAAATAATCAACATTCTGTGGAAGGAATGCCGCCAAATGGAGGTGAGAGACTCTCCCCAAAAAGCTCTACGCGCGGAAGAGCTTTATAATTCGGTTTCTTTCGTTGAAAAGGGAAAGAAAATAGGAATGGCTGCGGACATCTTTCTCAGGATTTTAGAGACGAACTGCCAAGAGGTTCTGTCTGCAGGTTTGCACTTCCTCCACGAGGTTCTGCTCACCAATTTCCGCTCAGCGATTTTCCAAGTGGAAGACGCCGACGAAGGCTTCGCGGAAATTCTGTTCCTCCAAATACAGAATATCTGCATGAAGGTAATAATGCTAACTGCCTTTCTTGCATTTTTTTAATTATGAATCTAATTTTGAAAATTTTTTTTAGAAGTCTATTTTTAGAAATGTATTTTTGGAAAAAACCGTATATTTTTAATAATAAAAGAATATAGCGCAATTTATTGAGGACTTAATAATAAATGCATCTTCTTAATTTTATAAGCTGTGCTTATAATATATTTGATTCTTTCTTCCCATTATCTTTACAGACCACTGCTGACATCTCTGAAAACTGTTGGCGATGTCTGAAGCTCTTCCTCACGATCGACTGCGACACTCCCCAACACGAATTCGTCACCCACCCTCTGCTCCACGAACTCATCCTCTCCAAATTAGCCGACCTCAACGAATCGCAGCCCTTCAGAGACTTCCTCAAAACATGGATGGACCTCAACGACCCCAAACTCAACGATCGCTGCTTCGACAACAAACTCTTCGGCGCCTTCTACGCGACCACCCTGCGAACCCTGCACCGAACGCTCGCCAACAACCCCTCGCAGGAGGGCCAACTGCTCCTGGAAATGGTCGCCTCTGCACCCGTCGACGACCGGAGATAGACAGGTGAGCGGTCACTGTCGGGGTCTGTTCAGTCTCTGAATGAAGCAGCCTTTGAAGGAGTTGAGCCTTACGTCGATCTCCCCCTCCTCGAAAGGGTCGTGGGCGTACAGGTCTTGGTGGCAGGAGGGGGAGATGCAGGCGCGGACGCAGGCGAACCTTTCGGGGCCCACTTTGGAGGCGCAGTCCGGGCTTTGCTCGCACGCCGACTCGAACTCTCGGAATGCGATCTCCTGAACATTCAATATGAACCTTTTAATGTCAGAATGGCCAAAAGGTTTAAAATGACCTCTGTATTTGTTTAGTTTAACGCACATAAAGTAATTGTGAAACAATAAATTGTCCCATTTTCCATATTAATATTAAGAAAAAAAGGCAACATTGCATCACTTAAGAAAGAGAGAGCAAAACATTAAAATACATATAAAATACTAAAACTGACAGAGGTCAAAATGACCCCATTGGTCAAAACTTAAACAAATTAAAAAAGCAAAGCGTTGAATGAATTTTTATATACAGTATATATAATTTGTTCATATACAGTTTAACAAATTTCACTTAATCAATAAAACTGCAAAATTGCATTCGAAAAAAAGGTAAAAATAAAATACTAATTTGACTTAAATAATATAAATACAAATGACGTTTGGGAAATATCCGACAAAAATACTATACTTACATTTTTAGAGTTTTCTTTGTAAGAAAACTCTGGAAATTTGTAAACGACTTTTTCCCGTTCTCCGCCGGTCGAGGCCAAAAGAGGTAACAACGTGAGTAAATACAATGTCGGCATTTTCCGCCATTCGACCCCAATCAACCCCTAAAGCGCAGAATCCTCCCCCGAATCGAGCAATCGATAAGTTTGTTCTTGGAACATTTAATTAATATTTCATCCAACCGCCTTTTTTAATCTATGAATGGGAAATAAAGTTATATTATTACGAATTAATAATCTCTTTTTAATAAATAATAATTAAAAAGGATTATATAATTATAACTTGAAAGACAATGTAAATATAATTACATTTATTGTATATATTTTTTTAAATTTTATATATTTATTTATTTCCCCATTTTTTTAATTTCTCAATTTCAATGTTGCGTCAGAGAAAAGGTTTGTTCGTTCTGCTCCTCCAATGGAGGCAAAAGTATATTACTATAATCTAAAAAGGGACCGTAACCCTTTCGTTGGGGCAAAATCAATCGAAAAAAAATGGAAGACAAAAAAGGCAGAGAATTCTTGAAATTATCAGTCTTTTCTTTGAAACGCCATTAGTGTTAAACTGTTGAAAAGGATTTTCACGGAATAAAAGTTGTATGTTACAGTATGTTACAGTGCAATACAGTATTGTCTGCTGACTCCTATTGACGCTTCAGTCAGTCTCGTGGTCAATCCGACATCTCCGGACTTTCAGGTATGACCATTCGGCTCGTCTTGGCCGAAACGGGGCAGTCGCTCCCCTCGGATGGGGGTGAGTCCACAGAGGATTTCCTCGCTGTCTCTGATCTGGTCTTTGTCCGCCGCTGGAAATTAAATTTACACTCGTAGTTGTACTCGTAGCTCTCTCTCTCTCTCTCTAATGGTTGGACATAAGCAATATATAAAACTCTCACCTTTACTTTGTCTACAGCGCTGCAGGACAAAACGGAACTCACGTCCTCATTGCTCGTCTTCCTCGGCGTCCTCAAACTCCTCACGCTGCTCATGAGGGTGTTCTCCACCGAGGCGACGCCACCCGCCCCCTGCGCCTTCTCCTCCACCTTCTTCCTGAAGTTCTGCACCCACCGCAGCCACGACGCTTCCTTCAGGTTCTGCAACACATCCACGCATGAGGGCGCTCCTCCCACGTGAGTACAACAAACCTTCTCATGAGTCAGACCTTTTCTATCTTCCGCGTGAGAGTGTTCAGCTGCTGAACGAAGGACTCGCTCTCGAGGGAGAGCTCCAGCAGGGGGAGGCACTTCAGGTAGATCTGGGCGAGGAAGGCGGAGCCCTTGGGGTCGATGACCTCCCTGTAGACCTCGTGGCACATCGAGAGGGCGAGGTTGTTGTGGAGGTGGAGCGTCTTCGCGGTGGACGTGTTAATGTGGGGCCGTGTGTGGTCGATGAGGAAGGCGATGACGTCCTTGGGGTTGATGTCGGCGTCGGGGCTGCCGAGGGGGGCCCTCTCGAGGGCCTTCAGGGTGGGGATGAACGCCGCCTCGATCATCTCCTGACTCCGGGGCGTCTTCGCCGCGAAGATAGGGAAGAACACCATGAAGGTCTGCCGGATGAAGTCTTCGTGTTCGCAGTCTGAAAACGGAATGGAGGAATGCAATGAGTCTTTGACTTTGGGACAGTGGTTATTTCTTCCCTTCTCCCCTTCTTCCCATTTTTTCTGCTTTTTCTCTTTTCCTTCTTTTTATTTTGTATTTTCCCCCCTTTCATTTCAGAAAAAACTTCAGGTAAAAATGACCGCTTTGAATGAAGAAAAAGAACATTCACCCACTCACCTATGATTGGGCTGAACCCTTTGATCACTATCCTGCTGAGCACTGACGGGGAGTAGATGACGCCCGACAGCAAAAGCTTGCAGAGCCCTTCGTAGGCGACCGCCTTCAGCGCATCGTTCTGAACAATTACAAACTCAGTTAATTGACTCATTCTTTTGCTGAGCAGAGATCGACTCACCGTTTTGCATAGCAGTAAAGCGTTCAGGTTTTTCAGGCATTTCACTTCCAGCGAGGTCTCTTCAGGTTGTTCAGAATCAATACCGGAGGTCTTGTCCCGCGTAGGAGAACCTTCCTCCTCGTCATGACCTGAAACAAAATCCCTCATGACGACTGTCTCAACTTGCTTAGTCCGCCATTATTTGGATGAAAAAAATAAAGATTTACCTTCGGTTCGAGGCAACTGCTTTAAACATTCAACCCCGTGCGTTTGGATGATGTCGAAGACTCCTTTCAGTGACGGAATGTTTATTTCGTTGTCTCCCTCCTCTGAAATCTAAACACAACAGACTGTGAACGCAGCAGACCTCCTCCACAAACCAGAGGCACTTACCATGAGGAGGAACCTGATCAGGTTCTCCCTGGCCAGCTCCTTGTCGAGGATGCAGAACTGGGCGCTGGCCTCGATGGCGAGGGACTGGGTGAGGAGGTCCCGGCTCCCCATGCACTGGTTCAGGAAGTTCTCCTTCAGGTTCACCAACCTGGGGCTCAGCGCCTGCACGCCGCTGCACCTGATCATCTCCACCAGGATGCTCAGGCACTTGCACAGGGTGATCGGGTCGTTCTTCTCCTCGCTCACCTGCAATCGCGCACACATTCAAAATGGCGAATGCGGGAGAAGAGACACATTCGAAAGGCGGTGTACCTCCTGAGTGGTTGTCATTGGCTGATCAGTGAACGTCTTCAGCTGCGCCTCCATCGCCTCGATCTCGTTCTTGAGCTGTTCGGCCACTGCGTAATTCTTGTTGGTCACTGCTTCGTATTCCTTTTCCCTGAGCTCATTCAGCGCCACTTTCATGTCGGAAATCTGCAATTCACATCGATGACAATCGAATGATTGTTCGCTTGAGAAGCAGGTCGAACTGCTCTCGTCCCACCTTGAGGTCCCTTTCCATTTTCTCTTTCTGGGACATTTGGGTGACGACCGTTCGCATGGGCTCTCTGATTTCGGAAATGACTTCGGTGAGCTCCTGAATGAGGGCGTCTTGGTTGGGAATGACGGGGACCAACAACTCAACAAGTGATTTGATTTGGGCGTTGGAGATTCTCGAACTGATCAGCATGTCGATGATTAGTTTTTTTAATTTCAACCTGCAAAATCACAAACCGTTTGAATTGATGAGAGGTTACAGACAAAAATAGTGTTGAAATGGCTGAAATCTTTCCATTTTAAGCACTTCCTTACCTTCCCATTTCATCACTCAGATCAAAGACTTTAATCAGCTGCAACAAATGTATCAAAATTTCCTTCTCTTTGACTTCCTCCCACTGCTCGTCTTCGTTCAGCGCCTCATTCCCACAGCCCTCCAGTTTGAAAAACCTGAAACAAAACCCCAGTTTGAAAACGTGAAAAGGAGGAAAGCACTCAGCAGTCGCCCACGGAGTCACACTCACTCCCTTATGTGATCACAGAGTACCGTCAGACTGGGCAAAATGGCGTCCAGGTCGTCGTCGTTGCCCTCTCTGAGGAAATAATGGGCGAGACACCGCCACAGCAGCACAGTTTCCGGCGTCATCCTCTCCCTCGGGATTAAATGGGTGTCCTCGTCGAGTGGTAATTGCTTCAGAATTTCTTCTTTTGGTTGGGTCCTCAAATGTAAATTCCATTTATTTTCAAACCATTACCACTTACAATACAGTACCTAAGGTACTCAACAGTTAAATACAAACAAATTAATTGTGACTTACTTTAATATAGTTTCAATTGTCTTAATTGCAATTTCACTACAATTCACAACATCCAAAGATTCCAAAAACTTAATCAAATCTTTAGAGAAATTATCCAGCCAATTAACAATGACAATTTGTTCAACACATTTTCTCACCATTTCTGAAATGAAAATGAACACCATTGGTTTGGTAATAAATAATTTTCCTCCTTTAGTTAAAACTAAAGTCCCAATACCTGAACGATCCTGAAGGCCTCTTTCCAAAATGGTCACCCTGAATTTGATGGTCAAATTCATGGCTTTGATTTTAGAAAAAACCAAATAAGCATTTCTCCTGACATTGTCATTTACATCTCTTGTTCTAGCCAATACATGACTGATGGTTACTTTGTTCAGGGCAATTGATGACACAACTGCTCTTCTGACTGCTGGACTGGGATCATTAAAGTGAAATATCAAAGCTGAAAAACAAACATGTCTGGATTGAGAGAAAATAGTTTTGCAGAAATAATAAGAAGTAAATGAAATACCTTTTATCACTTCACAATTAGTATTTTTTGGGTCCTGTAACATTCTGGCAGTGAGAACAGTTTGGGCTCTCACAGCCAGGTTTTTATCTTGCAATCTGCAGAGCACTGTTTCCTTTAATTTCTGCCATATTTCATCACTGATCAAAGAGTTCTCAGGCATTCCAGACAGTATTTTGCTTAACAGTTGCATGCATCGAAGTCTGGCATCAGCAGAAGCCACTCCGTGAGTCTGTAAAAACCCCAAAATAAATCCCACTCAATTTTTACTTTCACTTTCCTCATCAAAACAAGAGTTTACCTTAAACAAAAACTCCAACACCGAACTGACAAATGGTTCGCACTCATCGACAGTACTGTCATTTTTGTCCTGTTCCAAGTTGGGAGCATAAAACATTGACACACATTTGGATATAAAATTAAGAATATTCTCGACTGCCGCCTTCTCCTGATGTAGGAAAACATATCTCATGGCTGAAGTAAACTCTTGTAGAAATAAATCACTGCAACCGTCGTCCTGGAAAAAAATAAAATTCGCGACCCTAACCTCAACTCGTTAAATAAAAGACTTAAAAACTTACGCATTTCCTTTTGAGCTTTCTGCATTTTTCTATGAGCTTTTGATGCCCGTATTGTTCTTGTGCAGACTCAAAAATTTTCCTAATTTTTTCTCTAACGTGCTTTTTGTCAGATTTTTCCTTTGTAAAAGCCATTTACTTTACTCAGAAAAAACCGCGCGACTTTTAATTCATCACATTAACCGCATTCCACAAAGTGTATAAACGATGGTGTGACGTCACAGGAAAAACGATCCAATCAGATAATTGGCTTTATATGACGTTTTTCAGTTGTTAAAATTAACGGATTTTTTGCAGTGATAAAACTTAAAACTTGGATTAATTTTATTGAGAGTAGTTCCAAGTCAAAAGTAATTATTTTCAACACAGATATATAGGTATACTTGTATAATAAAGTTTTTCTATTTTAATAATCATGAGAACCTTCTGGTTAAAGAATTTTTAATTTATAACTTTTTAAGGAATGCATAACAAAAAATATAATGAAAAAAACGTTATGCTGAAACTGTTATCTGACAAGAAAAAGGCGTGAAACCAAGTTTGCCTCCAAGGCCTATATCAAATTATGATAAATACTTGGTAATAATTATGTCTTTAATTCGGGCGACTCGCTGCAGGAGACCCCATTGATGATTTAGTGTCATCGACAGTGAAAATCTTTTTTGATTTGCCCCCATCATCAACTTGTTTTTCTTCCTTGTGGCACCATAAAAACCTGATGAACTTGTCCAGAATCCCAATGACCCCCAGAATGGACAGACCCAGTAAAAATCCTACGCTTCCGCCGATTTCCCCCAAGAAATCATTCCAGTTGTAAGAATACCTCTCCGACATGGTGATCACCTGCAAAGGAACCCTTAATGTATCCAAATGATTGCACAATTTTGATTCAGGCTGTTAAAAAAAATAACTGTACTGCTTTGGAAGAAAAATAAATCATGGCTGTGCTGCTGAGATGCCGTTCCGAAGGTTCTGGTGTTCGCTTCACCACGAAGACTTTATAGTAAGTCGTTCTGCATTTTTTCATACAGCATTGCTTGTATGTCATCCTGTGGGAGAACCATATTATTTATTAAGCAATTCGCGAGATAATAATTAATTAATGTTGTAATAATAATAATATTTTACGGAAGAATTTTCCAGTAATTTAGGCATTTTTTGTTGGAGCATTAGGGAGAAAAATTTTGAGAGTTGTCAGCACTGTTGTATGGATTTTAATTTTACATGAATTAGTTTAATTTATTATTAGTAATTAGCTTACGAATTGGTCGCTTTGAGCAGAACTCGCATGCTGTGATTATTGTTGCAAAAGGGTTTTTTTATCTGAGGAAACCAGGGCCCCGTGCACTTCAAGTAAGGCGCTATGTCCTGTTGGATGGTGCAGTTTTCCTCGCACTAAAAAGACCACAAAGTCACCATCTGGTCCCATTTTCAGAATCACCTCCACACTCACTTCAGTCACGCTATAGTTTTCTTCCAAAGTGCAATTCTTCAAAGTGTTGAACTGATAAGCATCGATGTTGATTTCCGTTCGTTCTCCCACTGGCACAAACACATGGTCTTGTCTACTCGCGAGGAAATTTATGTTTTCTAAAACAACCAAAATTAGAAAGGGTTACCCGAGTGAGAAAGCGCCATCGGGGAAGGATTACCTGAAAATTTTTCCGTGGGCTCGTGGACGTATATTTTCCACCCCGGTTCGTCGTCTATGAGGGGAGTGTAGCCGTACAGGTCGTGGCTGAAGAACAAAGTGTATCCGGTCTTTTTGCCCACGTTCGCCACCGGGCTGAGAGGCGTCAGAGTGTGGCACATCCCGCTCAGAAGGTGGACAGAGCTCGTGATGGCCACCTCTGAGGGCAAGCAAACTCCCTTGTATCCGGGCGAACACCCGTCAGCAGCAGTGCTTACCGTTCTGATTGAGGGAACCCGTGAGCACGTCCTTCTTGTAGACGGCCTCGTCCCAGAAGTCGCTGATGTTGTATCGGTCGTAGGGGAAGTGTATCCAGTAGGTGGTGTACATGTCCGAGCCGATAGCATCGGTGGAGAAGTTGAATTTCTGGCGGAGGACCAGCAGAATTACAACCTGTCAGTCTCTGTACCGGTTCAGATGAAACAGTAGATAAAGATCTGTTCTCTAAATAGTTTCGCGCCTTTAATTTCCACTCCACTTCATTTTTTATTAAACATTCTTGAGGTTGCATTCGCCTCGAGAGTGATTAAACGTCAGATTAAGAGGATAACTCGTTCTTATTATTTACAATTATCATCGATGAAAAACTGCGGACGCTGCGGGGGTATTATGGAGATTTCTAACTCACCGGAAACACCTTTTTGTTGAAGGGCGGTTCTCTGCAGATTGTCAATGCCGGGTAATGCAAACTGTCGTTCAAAGTCAGCATCGAGTGAGTCGTGATCGGAGGGTTTTTCAGTTTCAGACTGCAGTCGACCAGCTGTGTGTTGCACAGTATATAAGTGTTATCGTACATGGGGATGAAATAGTGGTACAGCGAAGGGCCCACCTGTTTGTAGACGACGAGCAAACACACGATGAGGACGATCCATTTGATCCAATCCTGTGGCCTTTGGTCGGAAATGATTTTCCTGAGTTTCCGCCGCAAGGGAGAACTGCTCGTGGTTACCATGTCGAGGTTAATCAAACTCTGCTCTAATGGCTTTCCTTTCTTCCCTTTATCGCTTTTAATAACTCCCTCGGAGCTAATATTTGAGATAATAAACACAGTGACACTATTATTTATTAGTTCATCTTTATCTAAGCGCCGCTGGTGGCGTTTCCTTTGCAATAACTTTCTTTATTGCGGCAACTTTCTTTCCTTTCTTCCCCTTTTTGAAAATAAAATCAGGGGGCAAAGGAGTCATTTTCACCGATGGACTACTTTTATACCATTTTTGGTATAATGGCGAACTCCTCTTTGCGTTGTCTGTGATTTGAGTTCATCTTGTTAGCTGTGTAATTGTTACCTTTCATGTTTTTATGCACAACTCAAAGTCACTGAGCCGTAATTAAGCAGTGAATCAGCCATTGCATAATGGAAGATTTTGGTACTTCCAGGTTTACGTTTTTTTTTGGTGGTGGAGGATATGCAGTTTCTTAAACTTTTCCATTTTTTTTGGGAACTTTGTGTGAACGCTTTTCTTCGTTAATTATACTCTGCTTACCTTCTGAATGACACATGCACATTTTGAAATTTCTGGGTGTTCATTGTTATTTTGAGGCATTCAAGGTTATTAAAATTTTACTTGATGAAATTGTTTGAGGAACGATCATAGATAAAATATCGCGGGGTCAAAGGTCAAAACATTTTTGACCTAATTTGTCTGGAGTATTATAATTTTATTGAAGTAACAGTAACAAATGTATCGGAAGGATTAAAATATATGTGGGCAATGGTGTACTTCTATTCCCAAATTGTATATTTTCTTTTTTTAAAAATGCAAAATATAATTATGAAATGGGGAAGTGAACATTAATGCACATCTGAGACGAACTTTAGAAGTTAATTTTATGGTCCATCTGGGAATGAACAATAACAAATTGACAAAATACTTCTCTCCATTGCAACCCAAACAAAATAATATACTCGTTATAACAGCTCAGTTGCTCCGCTTTAATGGCATTGTTACAACCCAAAAATACAGGAAAACTTTTTAGAAGTTTCCAGAAAAATTTTGGATTTGTTCCACAAATTCCAGAACTTCTACACTATTTATTTTTGAGGATATACAGTGAATGGGATAGGAAATATAATTAAAATACTCTTAGATACTTAAAAAAGTTTTATGAAAAATATATACAGTCATACCTTACAAAAGTATTTGCGCTAAAAAAAAAAATTAAATCTACCTTAAATAATGAAAACCCGAAACGGGAAAATGTTCTACGTTCGAGAAGCAGAAAAACGCCGATTCGTAAAACCAAATCAATTCATATAAATATATTCGAACATATACAAAAAGTCATACTCAAACGCGTAAAACCTATTAAAATAAATACGCGGCCGATTTCTGCTTATTAAACTATGAAGAACATTAAACGATAAACCATCATCATGAGCACTTCCTTCGCGTCTTGGATCGGGACAGGGACTAGAAAATCCTCGGGATGTCAGGGGAAGAGGAGGAAGAGGGGGACAACAGACCGGATTTGAGCAAAGTATTCCAAAGTACAGAGTTCGCCCCCGCGGCGTCAGCAGCGACAGCGCGGCAGCGAACGTTCCCGCCGAACGCCGTTCCGGGTTTTCTTATGATTATATTCGCATGATTTTATACTCAGAATAAATTCAGTGGGCGAGTCCGTTCTGAGACAAACGTTCGTGTCGATTCGTGGAGTGTTCGAACGGCACCACATTCAGTCGGAGTATGAGCTTCCTTACGTAGTAAATAAACTGCCTTACTAATAAAAACTACACTCACTGAAGCGTTGCTCGAATGGCATCAAACGGGACAGAACTGAGGAAAGTGGATAGACAGAAAGGCACCACGTGGCACTGTATAACAGTAGAGTTAGCCGAGCCGATTTCGTGACTGTCTTTCCCCAGAATGATTGAATCATGTTCATCGTTCGGTGGCCGGAACGGTTGAGTTCTCGGACGGACCGATCATCTTCCTGATTATCGGTTCCGGAACGCAGACCTTCGGTTCGCATTGCATACGGCCGTTTCCACCGCAGCTGAAAGGGAAGAAGTCATCGCGATCAGTCGTGTCAAGTTGATGAGAACAGCAAAGAAATGAGAGAAAATGAATACTCACAAGCAATCCATGCAGGGACCAGAAGCCGAAGGGATGGCGGTTCCCACCCTGTAAGCCTTTCCTTGGACAACGCACCCCGGCGACCACCCCTTGATGGGTTTCCGCAAGAAATGTGGAGGCACAGTCGTGGTCGTCGTCGTGGTCGTCGACGTCATGTTGACGATGGTCGCGGTCTTCACGTGGCATTCGTACCTGGGGCAGCAGAAGCCCTGGATGGGTTCGTCGCGACAGCCCGGGATGGGCGGCGGGCAGCTCTGTTGCAGGCAGATTATGTCGCTTCTGAAGCAGAAGCAGAAGTCGCAGGGGTCGTCCCTCGGGATCTGCTGAGCGGAGACGTAGACCTTGCCGGCGTAGCGACAGGTGCCCGGCCCGTAGGGTTCCTCATCCTCGACGTCGTAGTCTTCTTCCGGGGAGAGCTGCCCCTCGACGTTGTCGTAGGGCTCCAAGGACTCGTGTCCCGGCTTGGGTTTGGGGGGCCTGTGCAGGTGATACTCTTCTGAAGGGGAGCTTCCTCCTGGAACGGAATGAGTCAGTGAAGCTTGTGTGGGAATTCCTACCCTGCGAACGCCGGGAGCATACCTGAGGCGATTCCCGAATCGAAAGGTCTCTTCTGGGCGTCCAGATCAGTTGCACCTTGCGAGGAACTTGGAGACGATTCAGGAACTGTCATGGGGTAGCCAGCTGTAGTGGTGCCATCGAGGTCCGAGTCTGTAGGATGAAAACTATTAGCGACCTGTTTGACCGGGGGGGAGGGGAAAGAACCATCCGTTGTGAATACTCACCACAAACGAAAGTGGGGCAGCAGGTATCTGCCAAGAACACGCCGGCGCAGTTGGAGGTGTTCTTCGGGGGCGGCGGGCACTTAACGCGAACGCAGCGGACGACAGAACTCAGGCACATGCACCTCGCCTGGCATGGCTTCACGGGCGGGACCTCGCTGTTGTTTGCGTATGTTTTGCCCTTGAGGTAGCAGCTGCCCTCGCCGGGGACGTATCCAGGCAGCGCGGGGAGTGGCTGTGGTCTGAAGGAGTCGTCGGGGTCGACGTAAACCGTTTCGCTGGGATTGAGTCCGGTCTTGTAAGGCACGAAAGCCACCCCGTCGTAGGGGTAGCGGACTGTGGGCGGGAAGGGCGTCGCCTCTTTGGGGTAGAACACCTTGGCGTTGTTGACCACTTTGAAAGGAACATAGACTCCTTGTGTTTCGGGGTTGACGGGTCGAGTCATCGAGATCAGTTCGGGGTAGAACAGTTTGGTGTTGTTGACGATTTCGTAAGGCACGTAATCTACACCGTCGTATTCCTCAGGTACGTAGTTAGGCTTATTGTGAGCGTCTTTCGGGTAGAACACTTTGGTGTCGTTGGCCAGTTTGTACGGGACGTACATCCCCTGGAGGCGTGTCGGCTTGGACGGAGATGGCGGCTCGAAGACTTTTGTCCCGTTTACGATGTCGAACGGGAGATAGTCAAAACCGTCATAGCCTTCGGGTATCAGCTGCGGTTTGGGCTTGGCATGTTTCGGGTGATATACTTTTGTCCCATTGACGAGCTTGAACGGGACATACAATGCCTGCTTCTCCAAAGGTATCGCCTGCTCAGGGTGGAACACCTTATTTCCGTCGGCTTCTTCATAAGGCAAATAATCAAAACCGTCATAGCCTTCAGGTATCAGCTGCGGTTTGGGCTTGGCATGTTTTGGATGGTACACTTTCGTCCCATTGACGAGCTTGAAAGGGACATACAATGCCTGCTTCTCCAAAGGTATCGCCTGCTCAGGGTGGAACACCTTATTGCCGTCGGCTTCTTCATAAGGCAAATAATCAAAACCGTCATAACCTTCGGGTATCAGCTGCGGCTTGGGCTTGGCATGTTTCGGGTGATATACTTTTGTCCCATTGACGAGCTTGAACGGGACATACAATGCCTGCTTCTCCAAAGGTATCGCCTGTTCCGGGTGGAACACTTTATTTCCGTCGGCTTCTTCATAAGGCAAGTAGTCGAAACCGTCGTAACCCGATGGAATCAGGTGCGGACTGTGCTGGGCGTTCTTCGGGTAGTACACCTTCGTCCCATTGACGATTTTATAAGGGACGTAGAGCGCCTTCTTGAACGGGGATTCCGTGGTCACTGCCTGCTCGGGGAGGAACATTTTCTCCCCGTTCACTATCATGTACGGGATATACTCGAATCCGTCGTATCCCTCTGGCGTCGCCGTGGGCAGGTACTGGGCGTATTTCGGGTAGAAGACCTTCGTGCCGTCTATGATTTTGTAAGGGACGTACATCGCTGGCTTCTGAGGGGTGGGGGGTGTCGTTGCCGATTGGGGATCGAAAACCTTATTTCCGTTGACGATCTTGTAAGGGATGTAGTCGAAGCCATCGAAACCTCCTGGAATCAGGTTCGGTTTGTCCTGGGCGTATTTCGGGTAGAAAACCTTCGTCCCGTTCATGAGTTTGTACGGGACATACATAGCCGGCTGAAGTGGAGCTTCCGTTTCCTTTTCTATCGGTTTGAAGATCTTCGTCCCGTTTACGGTGTCGTACGGAAGGTAGTCGAATCCGTCATAGCCGTCAGGCACGTACAACGGATTGTGCTGCGCCTGCTTCGGGGAGAATACCTTCTTCCCGTTGATTATCTTGTAAGGGACGTACATACCCGGGTAGCTCGGCACCCGATCCGGATGGAAGACGCGAGTTCCGTTCACCGTATCGTAAGGGATGTAGTCGAAACCGTCGTACTCTGGAGGAATCTGTTGCGGGTTGTTCTGCGCGTGCTTCGGGTAGAACACCTTCGTGCCGTCTATGATTTTGTAAGGGACGTACATCGCGGGTGCTGCGCTCGGGGACACCCGTTCGGGGTGGAAGATTTTCGTCCCGTTGACAACCTCATACGGGACGTAGTCCAGTCCCGCGTACTCGTCCGACAGAGGATGTGGTCGTTTGTGGGCTTCCCCTGTGTAGTAGACCTTCGTCCCGTTTATTATCTTGTAAGGCACGAACATGCCCTGGGGCTGCGCCGGAACCGATTGCTGAGTCACCTCCTCCGGGTGGAAAACTTTTGTCCCGTTCACGGTCTCATATGGAAGCGGGTCGATCCCGTCGAAGCCCTCGACCATCAGATCAGGTTTCCTTTGGGCGTTCTTCGGGTAGTACACTTTCGTTCCGTTGATTATCCTGTAGGGCACGTACATCACGGCAGGAGGTTCCGCCGGCACGGCCTGTTCGGGGCGGAACACCTTCGAGCCGTTTATCATCTCGTAGGGGATGTAATCAACCCCGTCGTAGCCGGGTGGCACCGCTTGTCTTTTCTGTGTGGCGTCTTTCGGGTGGTACACCTTCGTTCCGTTGATTTTCCTGTACGGCACGAACATTCCCATCGTCGGGGTGACTCTTTCGGGGTGGAATACCTTATTGCCGTTGACGACCTCGTACGGCACGTAATCGAATCCGTCGTACTCCTGAGGGATTTCGTACAGGTTTTCTGTCGCCATGTCAGCATAGTAGACTTTGGTGCCGTTAATGAGTTTGTAAGGGATGTACATAGCCAATGGTTTGCCGGATGGGGGGGCGGTCACTTTCTCAGGGTGGAAGACTTTAGTGCCGTTGACCACCTCGTACGGAATGTACTGTACTCCATCGTAGCCGGGCTTAAGAGGTCTCGGTTTGTGCTGGGCGTCTTTCGGGAAGAAGACTTTCCTGTTGTTGATGATTTTGTACGGGACGAACATTCCGTTGGGGTAAAATGCGGGGGTGGACGTGTGCTGTGGTCGAGGCGTTGTACTTTCCGGAAGGAACACTTTCGACCCGTTGACTTCCTTATACGGGAGGTAATCGAAACCGTCGAAATCTTCTGGTTTGTGCGTCGGCTGCTTCGTGGCGTGTTTCGGGAAGTAGATCTTGGTACCGTTGATCAACTTGTAGGGGACGAACATTGCGGGCGTGACGGTGGTCGTCGGCAGCGGTGCTGGCGTCGTCGTCAGCTCCGGATGGAAGTACTTGGTGCCGTTGACGACCTCGTACGGCACTAGGTCAAAACCGTCGTACTCGTCGGGAACGGATTCAGGTTCGGTCTGCGCTTCTTTCGGGTAGTACACTTTGTTCCCGTTAATCAACTTATAGGGAACGTACATCGCCGGATACTGATCCGTCGTGGCAGGCACGTGATACTGGATGCGTTCGGGATGGAACACCTTATTCCCGTCCACGACGTCGTATGGGATGTAGTCAAAGCCGTCATACTCGTCTGGTATCTTTTCAGGGTCGTCTGCGGCATCCTTCGGATAGTACGCCTTCACGCCATTCATTATCTTGAAAGGAACGTACATGGCGCCACCCATCGGGGCATCGGTGGTCACCGGTCTCGTTTCGCTCACCACATCAAAAGGTAAGTTTTCTGGTCTCTGGGTTATCATTTCGTTGGGGAAGTACACTTTGGTTCCGTTGATGATTTTGTAAGGAACGAACATACCTCCCGGGCGTGTGGTCGTGGCGCTGGGTGTCGGTTGTTCTGTTACCACTCGGTTCGGGTAGAAGAGTTTCGTGCCGTTGACCACTTCGAACGGGATGTGGTCGTAGCCGTCGAAAGGAGATGATCCGGGCTCAGGTCGCTGCGAGAGTTCCTTCTCGGGGTAGTACACTTTGGTTCCGTTGACGAGTTTGTACGGGACATAGGATGCTCCTTGCGAGGGACGTGTGGTCTGTCCTTCCTCGACCAGGAAGTAGTGCGGAGTGGTGTGGTCGACTTGAGACGTTTTGTCCGGCAGTCCTTCGGTCGATACGACCACGGGGTGTCTGGTCGGGGGGTACATTCCTGTTGTTGCAGCTCCTTGGAATACCCCGTCGACTGGCTTCTGGGTTGTTTTTTGGGACGGGAACCTGGTGCCAAGGATTTCGGGTCTGTAGGTCGTTCCCATTGCAGAGTCTGTGACGAATTGTCCCGGAACTTGCTCAGTCGTGAGGGTGACGTCTTCGGGAAAACCGGGGGAGGAAGTAGTCTTGGAGGGATGTTTATCCTTAGGGGAGTAGAGATGCATGATATGCTCGGATTGTGTGACTGGAGGTTTCACACCGATGGGGGTGACGGTGAAAAGAGCAGGTTTGGTCGTGCGTTCGGGCTGTTGGGTGTGACGAACGGTCTGTCCGGCCACTGTCGATCCCTCTCCGGGTTCCGTCGGTCGGGTCTGTCCGAAAAAGACTCCGGGTTGTCTGGTGACTTCTTCAGGTTTCAGGCTTCCTAATTTGTCCTCACTCAAAGGCTTGCCGGTTTGCTTGATGTAGCCATCGGTTTGGGGCTTGGTGGTGGCTCTTTCGCTGTGCACTTCCGTGTGGACTTCTTGTACGATGATCACAGGAGATGTCCCCGGCTCGCTGCTGATTTCTGTTTGAACTTCGTACTCCGTGTGGGTTTCGAAAGGACCAGTCGAACCAGGTTCGGGAACTTTAGCCGATTCTCCAGGTTTGCGAGTGACGACTCCGTCCGGATAGTAAGTCGGGTATACAACGTGCAAAGGTCTCTCGGAGGAGAATGAGGGAGGGTACTTGTGACTCAGATCTTGAGGAGTTACCGTTTGCAAGTGAGGTTCACCAGTGGAAGGTGTTCCCGGTGTTGATTTATCTCCTCCAATTGCAGTGCTGCTGTCGTGAGGTCCGGTGGGTGTAGTCGTCAGCACTTCTTGTCCTGTCGACTCGGGTTTTCCAGGATATTTCGCTGAGCTGGAAGGTTCCTCAGGTATTCCAGGCCTTCCGGAAGACTCGGGAACTTGGGACGTTTTTTCATTGGATACAGGAGATGAGGTAGTAAAGGATTCATCGAAAGGATATTTAGAGGTAGAATCGAAGGGGCGTTTATCTTTTGTAGGAACTTCGGTTTCCGGTTGTCCCGGATGTACAGGTTTGCCTTCTGGTACGGATCCGGGCGCTACAGTTGACTGCTCGGTGGTCAAATTATCGTCCACTCCACTTGGATGAATTCCTTCCGGACCTTTCTCTGGCAACATCGCAGGCTGCAGCGTGCTTCCTCCTCCGAACGGGAATTCATACTGTGGTTTTCCAGTCTGTCCTTCGGCCGGAACATTGGCTTCGGTTCCTGGAACTTGTGAACCCGGTTTGTGTACAGGTCTGCCAAATGGACCAGAGGTCGGGTACTGGCTTTGAGGCACTTCGCTCGGAGAACCGGAAGTGGTGGTCTGATACTCTTCATAAGGATTCTTAGTTGCTTTATCATCTGTCACTTGGGATTGTATTCCGGAGATTATGTTGTGGAGCTTATTGATCAGGTCATCGTCAGCAGGAGTCGTCGTCTGAACGTTGCCAATCGTTCCCTGCGGTGTATCGGTGCCTGTGCTGGGATCCACTGGCTGTCCAGGTCTTCTGGTAACTCCTGTCGGGAATTTAGCTGTGGTTCCTTGAGTCGGGCTGTGAGTACTCATACTCGATGTGGGCTGTCCGGGGCGCTTGCTCGAGGTCGGGCTTCCTGGTTCGTGGGTCAGATCCGCCGATGATGGCTTATCTTGATGACTTTCAAAATGATGCAGGGCGTTCATTAAATCCTCTTCATTGGGTTGCTCCGTAGCTGGGATTCTTTCCGTGAAGCCGAAATCAGTAACCGAGGGTGAAGGGCCTTCCGGAACTGAGTCCTCGTCCAAAGGTTCGCTGCTGGGACTAGTTCCAGTTGGCCGTTGTCCCTTAGGAGGAATATAACCCGTTCCAGGCAGGGGAGTCATCAAGTGTCCCGGCTCACCGGTACTTATGGGAGAATCAGTACCGTAAACATCACTTCCAGTAACTTTTTCTGAAGTCGTTGGTCTAAACTCCTCACCAGGTTTTGATTTGTCCTTCTCCAAACTGGAAGTCGACACTTCAGGATACACTTCTGTTGGTCTGAGACCATCTGGGTACTCCTGTCCTGGTTTCAATCTTTCGGGATACTTCTGTCCAGGCATAACAGTCGATGGATACTCTACAGTTGGCTTTCCGCCTTCAGGGTATCCTCCAGTCGGCCTGCTGCCGCCTGGATACTCTTGTCCTGGTTTTCCTCCATCTGGATATTCCTCTGTTGGCAGCTTTTCGTACGGATAACCTTCAGTAGGCCTAACACCGTCTGGATATTTCTGTGCTGGTTTTGTCCCTTCTGGATATTTCTGACCTGGTTTATGTCCTTGGGGATATTTCTGTCCTGGCTTCACCTCCTGGATATTCTTCTGTTGGCCTTTTCCTTCTTCATCCGGTGCGGCTCTGACGCCGTCCTGGATATTTCTGTCCAGGCCTTATACCTTCTGGATATTCCTCTGTTGGTCTTCCTCCATCAGGATATTCATCACTGGGTTTGACACCTTCTGGGTACTTCTGACCCGGTTTTATTCCTTGTGGATATTTCTGTCCAGGTTTATGGCCTTCAGGGTAATCCTCTGTTGGTCTTCCTCCAGTCAGGATATTCATCACTGGGTTTCACACCTTCTGCCGGATATTTCTGGCCTGGTTTATGCCTTGGGGATATTTCTGTCCTGGTTTTACGCCTTCGGGATATTCCTCTGTTGGTCTTTCTCCTTCGGGATATTCATCACTGGGTGTTACGCCTTCTGGGTACTTCTGACCCGGTTTTATTCCTTGTGGATATTTCTGTCCAGGTTTATGGCCTTCAGGGTAATCCTCTGTTGGTCTTCCTCCATCAGGATATTCATCACTGGGTGTGACTCCATCTGGGTACTTTTCTCCTGGTTCTTGCCCTTCTGGATATTTCTGACCTGGTTTATGTCTTTGGGGATACTTCTGATCTGGTTTTACACCTTCGGGATATTCCTCTGTTGGCCTTTCTCCTTCTGGGTATTCATCACTGGGTGTTACGCCTTCTGGATACTTTTGACCCGGTTTTATTCCTTGTGGATATTTTTGTCCTGGTTTATGTCCATCAGGATAAACCTCTGTCGGCTTTCCTTCTTCATCGGTGGGTCTGACGCCATCAGGATATTTTTCTCCGGGTTTATGTCCTTGGGGATACTTCTGTCCTGGCCTGCCACCTTCAGGATATTCATCACTTGGTGTAACTCCACCGGGGTACTTCTGTCCTGGCTTCACTCCTTCTGGATATTCTTCTATTGGCCTTCCTTCTTCATCGGTGGGTCTGACGCCGTCTGGATATTTCTGTCCAGGTCTTATACCTTCTGGATATTCTTCTGTTGGCCTTCCTCCTTCGGGATATTCATCACTGGGTGTTACACCTTCTGGATACTTCTGACCCGGTTTTATTCCTTCTGGATATTTCTGTCCAGGTTTATGGCCTTCAGGATAAACCTCTGTGGGCCTTCCTTCTTCATCGGTGGGTCTGACGCCATCAGGATATTTTTCTCCGGGTTTATGTCCTTGAGGATAGTTCTGTCCAGGCCTGACAGTTTCAGGATAGTCCTCTGTTGGTTTTCCTTCTTCATCTGTTGGCTTAACACCGTCCGGATATTTCTGCCCTGGTCGTACACCTTCAGGATATTCATCATGACGGCCTTACACCATCCGGATATTTGTGTCCTGGTTCTTGCCCTTCGGGATATTTCTGTCCTGGTTTATGTCCTTGGGGATATTTCTGATCCTGGCTTCACTCCTTCTGGATATTCCTCTGTTGGCTTTCCTTGTACATCGGTGGGTCTGACGCCCTCAGGATATTTTTGCCCGGGCTTATGCCCTTGGGGATACTTTTGACCTGGCTTACGTCTATCAGGATATTGCTGTGTTGGCTTTCCTTGTTCATCAGTCGGCTTTACACCTTCGGGATAATCCTCTGTTGGTCTGCCTTCGTCAGGATATTCATCACTCGGTGTGACGCCATCAGGGTACACCTGGCCTGGTTTTGCTCCTTCTGGGTATTTTTGTCCTCGGCCGTACACTTGAAGGATATTTTTCTTCGGGTTTATGTCCTTCAGGATATTGCTCTGTTGGGCTTCCTTCTCCGGGGTATCCTTCAGTTGGTCTGACACCATCCGGATACTTTTGTCCAGGTTTCGCACCGAAGGGATGTTTCTGCCCAGGCTTAGAGCCTTCTGGATACTCCTCTGTTAGTCCTCCTTCTTCAGGGTATTCCTCAGTCGGTGTAACGCCATCTGGGTGCATCTGTCCTGGTCTCTGTCCTTCAGGATATTTCTGTCCTGGCTTCACATATGAGGGATATTTTTGCCCTGGTTTATGGCCTTGAGGATATTTTTGGCCCGGTTTTACACTTTCTGGATATTCTTCTGTTGGTCTTTCTCCATCCGGATATTCATCACTGGGTGTTACTCCTTCTGGATACTTCTGCCCTGATTCTTGCCCTTCTGGATATTTCTGTCCTGGTTTTGTACCATCTGGGTAAACCTCAGTTGGTCTTCCTTCCTCAGGATACCCTGCAGTCGTTGTGAAACCCTCCGGATACTTTTGTCCAGGTTTAACACCCAAAGGATATTTTTGTCCTGGTTTAAACTGATCTGGATATTTGTGATCTGGTTTATGTCCTCCAGGATACTTCTCTGTCGGTCTCCCTTCATCGGGATATCCTTCAGTCGGCGTAACACCAACTGGATACTTCTGTCCAGGTTTAACACCAAATGGATACTTGTGTCCAGGTTCATATCCCTCAGTAATTTCCTCCGTGGTTTGTCCGTCTACGGGATATTCTTCAGTGGGCCTGACACCTTCTGGATATTTCTGTCCGGGCTTGACATCTGTAGGATACTTCTGTCCAGGTTTTACTGGATGGGGGTATTGTTGTCCTGCTCCAACACCTGCAGGGTACTCTTCCGTTGGTCTACCTCCTTCAGGGTATTTGTCTACTGGAGTAACGCCAACTGGCCCTTTCTGGCCAGGTTCTATTCCCTCAGGATACCTCTCAGTTGACCCATAACCATCGGGGTATTTCTGACCTGGTCTAACACCTTCAGGATAACCCTCGGTTGGTTGCTCCTCCCCTGGGTATCCTTCAGTCGGGCTAACACCCTCTGGGTATTTCACCCCCGGTTTAAGGCTTGACGGATATTTCTGTCCGGGTTTATATCCCTCAGGATACCCCTCAGTTGGCTGCCTGTCATCAGGATATTTATCGGTAGGCCTAACACCGTCCGTCTGTCCTGTGGGGTGCTTCTGGTCAGGTTTAACTCCTTCTGGATACTTCTGCCCTGGTTTGGCCCCCTCCGGATACTTTTGGCTGGGCCTTACTCCTTCAGGATATTCCTCTGTTGGCCTTTCTCCTTCTGGGTATTCATCACTGGGTGTTACGCCTTCTGGGTACTTCTGAC
>JAQIBA010000258.1:0-19587 GCA_028293925.1 Brueelia nebulosa
ATTTTCGCGTAATATTGTTATAAAAAAATGTAAATTTGTTGTAATAAAAAATTGTTACATTTTAACATTTTAATTTGAATTATAATTTTCGGAATTTAAAATTATTTTTAAGGGGGAAAATATTTACTAATATTTTATAGAAATAAATTCATATAATATTTACGATCTATTTTCACGTAAAATTGTTGTAAATAAATGTAAATTTGTGGTATTAAAAAAATGTTACATTTTAACATTTTAATTATAGTTATAATTTTCGGTAATTAAAATTATTTTTATGAGGGAAATATTTACTAATAATGTATACATAATCTCATATAATATATAATATTTACGGTCTATTTTCGCGTAAAAAGCAACAAAAAAATTAACCGCGCAAAATTCTTCTCTTCATTTTCTTTCTCAGAGTTTCTTATTTATTTTTATTAAAATAAAAAATTTATATTTCCAACTTTTTTTATCTTTTGCATTTTATGGAATCGATTTTATATTAAAATAAAGTAAATTTTATCGTAAACTCAGATATTATGATATTGCGTTATGACTGTGTTGTCTCTCTTTCCCAAAGACACAACCCTTTTGATACCCTTTTGTCCCGAGCAGACGACGAGGGGGAACCGCGGCTGAATCGGGGGGGTGACGGAGGACCGGAATGGATCGTAAAACAATCATCTAGTTATTGAGGATGAAGGGGGGACCGTTGAGGGAACTTGGGTAACAATGAGTCGTAAAAGAGACCGGTGCCTGAGCGGTGCCTGATCCAAAAGAGGCTGCGGCCATCACCTTTATTCCCCTCAAAATACATACAATTATGTAAATTTTATTTTCATTTTTATTTTCCAATAAAAACTCAAATTAGTTTTTCATTTCCTGCTCGGCGAGCATCTTTTCTTTAGCAAACTTCCATTGATTATTTTGCCATAAAAGCACCGAGGCCCTTTGATCGGGGCCCGCTCCTCGTTTATGTAAGGCCCTTTTGTCAGAGTGTTGCCGGCCTTTACGATTCACCCAATAAATTCATTACGTGCCTGCCGGCACCGACCTGCGCCACCCCCTCGCCCCCGCCCCCCGAGCCGCATGGGGCCCGGGTGGGGCCCTCTTAGGGGTTCCTTCTGAGCACGATTTTATCTTCGATCCCCGGGGGTTTTCGACGCTCGAGGAATTTCACCTCAATCAATGGGAACACCAAAGATGTGGGGTGTCGCATTGAGAAACTCCCGGTTTTTTCCGGGCCCCGTTTTATTGACAATCCACGTGTCTGTCCGTCAGCCTCATTCCTTTAAAATATACACTGATATATACTGAATTGCGTGTTTCAAAAAAAGACTTATGATTTCATTTATTATCCGAAAACTGAGGGAAAATAGTTGACGGATTTGCTGTAAGCCGTTCGGCCATAAAAACCCTAAAACGGAAAAATGGTCTAATAAATATAAGAGGACGATTCTGTATATATCTGTTGTTTATTTATTTACTGTTTGCTTATTGTTTAGTTATTTTTTATATAATCACTGCATATTAATTTATTTTATTTTTATATACAGTAGGTAGGCTTTTCTACCTCCCTAAAGCGGACTGATAATTTTATTTTATTTTATTTATTTATATGGTAAATTTGTTCCCGAAATTAATTTTGTAAAGTTTTATCTGAATCTTCTGAAATTCTTATAGTGCTGAATTCAAATTTGTAAAAAAACCCTAATACCTACGGGTGAAAAAGAGAAGAATTATATTAAATAGGTAGAAATATAAAATAGGTATAAATAATATAAATAAGAATCTAAAATAGGTAGAAATATATTACATTAATTTAAGAGAACGAAAAAATTAAAGCAAAAGAAAAAACTGGAATAAAATACTAAAAGAATGTCTAAAATTTATGAAAAAATAACAGCTAAAAACTGAGTGAAAGACAGAAAAAATATACTTTCGAAAGGATATATTAATCAAAATTAAGATAAAAGAAGGTGAAAACATTACAAAGGAAATAGAAAAAACAAAGACAATAAAAAACTGCAATCAGCAAAAATAGACAAATAAGAAAGAAATCCTAATAGCAAAGCCCTTCAAAGAAGAAAAAGAAGAAGAGAAAAAGAAAAAAAAGAAGAAGTGAAAAAGGAAGAAAAAGAAGAAGACCCTTTTTCCCAATCTTCTAAATTTATTGTTAAGAGATTATAAAGGAAAATTTATAACTCTAAATTAAAACCGAAAGGCGAAAATATAATTATACGGCTTATAAGACTTATTTTTCAATAATATTAGCAATAAATTATTTATAATGACTTCGTTATTCGTATAATTATGTATAGTATGTCCTGATGTGACCAAAATGGAAATCGGTTCGGTGTTGACACCACTTTCCGAGAATTCCTCTCATTCCGGGATTAGGCGCAACTGCATTATATAAGTCTTTGGCTTATGATAATCAGGATCGGATTCCTATTCGAAAAAAAAACCTCAAAACCCATCGAATTCCATTCAAATCGGTGCGCTTTGTCGTAAATCCATTAAAAGACACACAGACAAACTGACAGTTAAATTCCACGGCCACGACCGGAGTGATCGATTTGTTTTCGGCGCAAAACCCCGACACGAAAATACAAACAATAAGTCAAAGGGGACCTAAATCATCAATTACCGTGTAAAGGTTTAATGAAGAAACCGAGCGCGGGGAACCGGTTTAAATGACGGCTCTCCCGAGGGTTAATCACGGGGAGACCGCCCTTTTTACGGGGTGGCCCTCCGCCCTCCTAAAAAGAATCCAACTCAAATTAAGTTAAACATGCAATCGTCACTTCAATCATCCTCCGTGAGCGTTTCTCACTTGAAGAGGTCGTAAATCAGGTTGCGAAGTGACATCATGATTTATGGCCGTTGTGTACACTTTCTTTGCAGTGGTCCTCCTCGGGACCCGGGGGTGCACCACCCCCAGCGCACCCTTTGACGACTCAATCGGCGGTGGTGGCCGTGGGGGTGTTTGAAAAGTTAATTGAAGCGGACCACCCTGTCGGAGGGTGGCGGGGCGACAGGGGGGCGAGTCATTGTCAGGGGATGAATGCTTAGGCAGACAATCGTTCCTTGACACTCGGGCTTCCATCACGCGTCAGTGGGCGCGCCACTTGAATTTTTTCCTTTGTTCGCCAAACGAGCCGAAACCATTTTCCCGGATTTCAAAATTTATTTTGTTTGACGTTTTGTTCAATGGAAAAGGTTGGCCGTTTTGACGAAATCGATTTTCTTTTTTGTAGCGTAGACAAACGCCGAAATTCTTTGAAGGAGCAAACGGGGGTGTGAGAACACGGCGAGTCTTTGCCCCCGAGAGGGGGTGAGCATTTTTAGAATGTGAGTGATTGACCCGTCTTACAACCCTCGTTTCCTTTCAACTGTGCATTTTATGAGAGGACATTATGGGGACATTAACTCTTTGGACAGTGCCCTCGCTTTTCCCATTCTTGGGACACTCCCGTAGCCCCCTCTTCATGTAAAGGAAACAAATAAGGACATTCTGGGTCAATTTCCCCAGCCCTCTCCTCATGAGGACATTATGAGGACATTAATTCTTTTGTGCAGTGCCCTCGCTTTTCCATTCTTGGGACATTCTGATCCGTAGATCTGTTTTCGTGGGAAAAGAAACAAATGAGGACATTTTCGGGACATCTATTCCTTCAGCACTGAACTCACTTTTCCCTATCAACTGTACCTTTATTATATTAACCGCAGTCCTCTTTTCGTGGTAAGGAAACAAAATGAGGACATTAACTCTTTGGGCAATTCCCTCACTTTACTAATTTTGGGCACATTTTTGGGACATTTTCACTTTATTCATTTTACTTTACGCTCACTACATTACATCTCACTTTACTCATTTTGGGCACATTTTCGGGACATTTTCACAGCCGTCTCTTCACGGGGAAGAAAACATATAGGGACCATTCTGGGCCAATTTCCGCAGCTTTCCCATCATTGGAGAGGACAAATGAGGACATTTTGGAAACATTAAGTCTTTGATCAGTGCCCTCGCTTTCCCCATTCTGGACATACTCCCGCAGCCAAATAAGGACATTCAGGTCACATTCCTGCATCCCTCCGCTCATGGTAGAGGACAAATGAGGACATTTATTACCTCCCATCTCGCAGACAAATGAGGACATTCTCGGGACATAAACTGTTTTACTTCCCCGTGACCCAATTAAGGTTCAGAAGCGAAGCCGCCTGCTCGTGAGCGGAATCCGCTGCGAGGTTGACCATTAAGAGGTGGCCTCTCGTTTGCCCCTAATTGCAACGTCGGCACAAGTAAGAATAATTACAAGAACGGGCTCGCTATGGGCTGTTGTTGAGCAGCGGCCGATCGCATATTTGGGAGAGAATATTAGAAGGCAGAAAGTTGTCACGCACTCCCTCGATCGTTTGATTCAGCTCCGGCTCTAATTTATACAATTTTATTTAATAAATCTCCTTGTGCTTACCTTTTAGTTTTTCCTTTTTTCCTTTTGCTTCGGCGGCATGTTTTGTTCTCTTAATCGAAAATGGGTTTATCTAAAGTCGCGCTCGCAGATTTTCAGAGCTTAGCTTGTGACTTGTGACTCTTAAGAAAGAACAACAGAGATAATATATTATATAAATAGATATCATAAGTAAGAAAAAAAGTTTTATTCAAAACACGCGATCATAAATATTTAATTGTAATTATTTTATATTATTATTATTTTATAAAAAGAGATGAGAGAATTGTTGAAAGTCGAGTCATAATTAACTTCCGTTTTATTTAGTTTTCATGTGAAATATTGGACCTTTCCGTAAAAAAATAAAAAGCCTCGTTTGTATAGCGAACTTATTATACTTATTTATATTCTTCCAGTATTCTCTAGTTATTACTTATTTATTTTTATATAGTTTTTATATAGTTATTCCTTGTCCTGGGACATCCTTTAGCTTGTCTCAGTCACGAAAAAAAATGTAGCAGATAAATCGCAAAAATAAAACGTATACGAATATATATCTTTAATAGCACACATAAACAAAGAAATGACTTATTTAACAAGATATAAATAAATATACAGGACGAACAAATAAATAAGAAAAATTGAAATATTTTTTATATTTAAATGATTTCCTTATACAGTTTATTTTTTATTAGTTGGGTAATTTGTTTAGCTCTTTATGTTTTAGGTTTTATATTACGTTATTTATAATTTTATGTTATTTAATTTATATGAAAAAAATATAATAAGTCCGTATTTTGATGTATATTTTGTGGATTTTGAACAAATATGTGAAAAATTTGATAAGTTTTTATTGAATATAAGAAACCATTTAAAATATAAGTATTAATGCAATACTGTATATATCGGATGCAGGCAACGGAAAGAAGTTATTTGTGAATCGACCTAATATTTCTCTTTTTTTTTCATTGAAATAGAATTCTGCGATTTAAAAATTTCTTACAATCATTCCACTTCTTCATGCATGGCTTTTAACGACTGAGCGGAAATCCCCTCTTTCTTTTCTTTTCGGTTTTTTTCAACTAATCCGCTTAAAGGCTCCGTCTTGACAGCGCCCGAATCGACCTGGAAAGAAAACCCTTGTTGTAATTAATAAGTTTTGGGACGAAGTCCGCTCCTGTCAGGGACAGGAAAGGGAGGGAAGTCAAAACAAAGAGGCATTCAGTACTAACAAGCGTTGAGAGAGTGACCGGGAACGATACAAATCACCGCACCGCAGAGCACATTCAATCCCTGACATGTTTAGATGAAAAGAGAGAGAGAGAGAGAGGGAGAGAGAGAGAAAAAGAAGAGGAAAATAAAAAATTAACAATGTTTTAAAGAAACAGCTGGAGCGGTCGAAAGTTTTATCTGAAGACGAAAACCGTAGGCTAACGTTGTAGAAAAGAGTTTTTGTGAGCGTGTCTGTTGCCGATGCCACGGGTCTCATGATGACAAGATGCGGCGTGGGCGTGCCAAAACCTGCAGCACTTTTGCGCGCGACGTCGCTTCCCCGCAAGCGGCCGCACTCTCGCCCTCGCCCGCAGCCGCCCTCGCGAGGGGGTGAAGCTGCCCTCGTCCTCTTCTGACCGGGATCTTCCCACTGAAAGAAAATGAGGGCGTGGGCGAAAAGTAGATCAGTGTGCGCTTTCTCTATAGCGGCTCATTTGATAAAATCGAAGAGGAGCCGCGGTAATGTTTCTGGGGCGTAAGGCAGTAAATGAGAAAGTAAAAACACGGGGAAAAAGTTGAACAAATTCAGAAAAGAATTGATATTATGATAATGTGCGCAAATGATGTTCTCGCCGCACGTAATGACAGGTAGCGGCGCCCCCAGGGCCGGTTAATTACCGTTCCTTTGACGATGCCGCCACCATAGGGCCCTCCGAGCACACACACCAACCGATGTTCTCTATAAGTTTAACACAATCGTTCAATCTCTATTAAAATATTCACTAAAAAAATAATAATGAAAAAATAAAAAGAAAAAACGACCAGATATGAAAACGGTCTATTATTGATGATGCATAAAAGCTAAACGTCGTCTGCTACGGATTTTAAACCGGTTCCCCAATCCCCGTAAGCTAACTATGGGGGTTTTAAATAATCACTCATCAACAATCAGTGGGTAATTTCAAAACATTTCAAAAATAATAATAAATAATAAGTTTTAGTTAAGTCGGACTTTCTTTCGTGTGCTCTGCAAGCAGCACGATCTTCACGAGATGAACCACCTTGAACAGGTTTTCAACCGACCCTGAATCCATTTTTTACTTCTCCACCCTCCCTCCACCCCTCCCGCCACCCCTCAGGCCACCACTCCGTGGCACCGAGCTTTAGACATGGCGTTCGCCCAACCGAAAGTGGAGGAACGATCTCTGTACCCACCACCACCCAATCCATCCCCTAAAACGCGCAATTACTTGGATGATCTGTAATTATACGATAGAGCTAATAAGGGTGGGAAATTTGGGGAGGGAGATGAGGGGCGGCCGAAATAAGCGTTCTCATTATCATAAAAAAACTATCTGAAATACGTAAAATCCAAAATTATGTTCGTACGTACATCCGTCCGTGATCAACTCGGAATTTTACGGAAATCATCGTAAGACAGTCGTTTATTGGCCAATTTATGGTTTACCCCCAAATTTAAGGGTTCAAAGGGTCAAATGGGATTTTTTAAGGTTTTTTATAACTGAATATTAATTTTTTATAACTTAAAAATATGCGGTTGTGATTTATGATTGATTATTAGCTCATTTAATAATAATTAATTACTTATTTCAATTTTATTAATATTTTTAAGGAAAATTTTCCAGTAATTAAGGAGATTTTAGGAGTTGTAATGTTCTTGATTTTTTTATAATTAGTTTCTATCATTTCCTTTTTAGAGTATAATTTTCGAGTGATTAGGTTTAGTTTTTAATTAATTTATATACTTTAAGAGGTGGAAATCAGAGCTCTTGATCTGTGTCATAAAACGTAAAATTCCCTAATCAACAGCCTGCTCTCTGTTATACATACAAATTTATACAATTCATGAGATTTTGTGCAAAACCTAAAACTTATCCCATCTGTTTGCATTCATAGATAACGTTCATGGATAATGGGTAATAATTTGTTTATTCTCATCTTCTGATTTGATTAGCGAGAAAATAACGGTGAGAATAAACAAACATATTAATTAATTTATTATTAAAATAATTAATTCTTTAAACAAACCGTCTCTGTCTGCAATGAGGGAAAAATTATTGAAATCTTCGTAAGCTAAACATGAGATTGATTTCAACCGAAATTAAAAAGGGAATTGTACGATGTTTTATAAGCACTTAAATATTATTATCTGCGGGTGATTTGATTTCCGTATAAGTTATAGGCCTATACAGTGCGGTTTTTCTTAATATAAATAATTGTGCGTGCAAATCGTTTGTTGTACGTATCTGTCGGGTAAATGCGTACAGGTGTATCCGAAAGGTCCGGATCTGTGCTCGAGGGAGACCTCAGACCGAGTACAGTCCTAATTATAATTGAAGCGCAAGTGAAAAGAATGATGGATGCCGCTCGCTGCCGGCGAAATGGGTTGAATGTTTTTTAATTACTCCCGTTTCTCGTTAATTGCCATCCTTTTTTTGTTGGTTTCGTAGTCTCCATAAACCTTTGTGTTCAGGTGCAAGTGATTCTCGGGGCAATGTCGTCGTCTGTGGCGAGGTCGCAAGCAGAGATAGAACCACTTGAATCATCAGCCACGAATCAGGTACCTGATTTGCCCAACACGATTAACGCCATTGCCAGGATGCACCTGGAAAGATGCGGTTTGGATGAGCCCCAAGGAATGGTGAAAACTTACCTGAGTGACCGAAGCGTTACTTGCAACGATGGATCGCCGGCTGGGTAAGCAGAAGAATTTAAATTCATGCTGAAAACAAACGGAATCACTCATTCTCATCGTTTTCCACTAAAACGGTCAAAGACATCAATATCACGCCGTGCTGATGTTGAATCTTAGGATTAAGAAGAAATAAAATCAAAGGAATCAGTGTTATTACTTTACCTTTTGCTAAAAATAAGAAAAAAGTAAAAAATGCTTCCTGTGTTTCACTTGCAAAGTCCGTTGGTGAAAAGACGTTAGAAACGGAAGGAGCGGATGAAATTCACAAGAAATGAGCCCAAAGCTCACAACGATCCCGCACTTAAGGTCGTGGCCCCCTGGATTCGCGTTCCTTACGTTTTCTGTTACGGTATCAGGTGATGCGCGAAAGGAAAAATGCGGTTAATGACAAAATACCGAAATGAATGATCTCGAAAGAAGTATAAACTCAATGGTGAGTCACGATGACAATTATGCTAAATCATTTTACTCGTATTTCCCTCGAGGTCGTTTCTTTCCCGAAGGATGATCTCGGAGGCCTAAGGGAATGGGAATATCTCGAGCTGAGGATAATATAAGCTTTTTGTTTTTTCAGGTACTATTTGAGGCACTCTCACGGCAGCAGAAGATGGATCGTCTTTCTCGAGGGCGGCTGGTACTGCTACGATCAAAAGAGCTGCCACACTCGATGGATGGAAATGAGGAGCTTCATGTCCTCGAAGCTGTGGCCTCCGATGAAGACAGGTTTGTATCGCCCCCACCCAAACTCCCCTCAAGCTCACTCTTCATTGCTTCTCCCTCTTCAGTTGGCGGCATCCTCTCTCCCAACCCCGAAGAAAACCCCTTCTGGTGGAACGCTCACCACGTGTTCGTCCCCTACTGCACCAGTGATTCCTGGAGCGGGACTCGGGCGCGGGCGTCCGTCGGCTCCCGCTTCAGCTTCATGGGGGCAACGATAGTGCGACAGGTGGTGCTCGACCTGCTCCCTCTGGGGCTGGTCAACGCCACCTCCCTTCTGCTGACCGGAAGCAGCGCCGGGGGTATCGGCGTCCTCCTCAACCTGAACTCCGTCAAGTCGCTCCTTCACGACGAGCTTCGTCTGCACAGGATAGCCATTCGGGGGGTGTCCGACAGCGGGTGGTTCCTGGACCGGGAGCCGTACTCGAAGGAGCCGCAGTCGGTGACCCCCGTGGATGCCGTGAGGAGGGGCATCGCCCTGTGGCAGGGGAAGGTGCCCGCTTCCTGCGCGGCGCACTACCCCAACGAGCCTTGGAGGTGTTATTTCGGCTACAGGATATACCCCTTTCTGACAGGTGAGCCTTCTGATTAAGCTAATTAAATAAAATTAAGAGTTGTTGAATCATGGGTGGGTTGTTTCAGCTCCGTTGTTTGTCTTTCAATGGCTGTTTGACGAAGCCCAAATGGCGGCGGATAAAGTGGGCGCCCCCGTGACGAAACACCAGTGGGATTACATCCACAAAATGGGGGACAGTCTGAGGCACACTTTCCATAACGTATCGTAAGTGAATAATTTATATAACGTAAAAGATTGTATTGCAAGTGACATACAAATTCCTGCTGGCGAAAGAATTCAAAATTGCGAACAACGCTTCATATTTCTACATTATGATAAAGCTTTTATTTTTTTAAGCACCACACATAAGAATTTTAATTAATTTTGACAAAAAAAAGTTAGCGGACTCTGAATTTCAGGGCCGTGTTCGCGCCTTCTTGCATTTCCCACTCCGTGCTCACGTTGAAAGACTGGGAAATGATCAAGATAGACGAAGTCAGCCTCCCTCACGCCATCCGCTGTTGGGAGCTCAACCTGCAGCAGCCGCACAAATCCCTGCAGGACCTGTACACCTTCTCCAACGAGAAGTGAGTCATCCGTTGTCTCTCCCGAGCTCCACAGAATCCGACTTCATGTACTGTTCTTCTTTCAGCTCCTCCATGTTGGCCGACGCTCCGTTGGAAAACGCCATCAAAACAGTGAGGAAATCGATTCAGTCCGAAATATATAAGACCGTGGAGGAGACGAGCTCGTCGGCGCACGAGGAACGCAAAAGACGGAGGAAGAAGCACAGAAACAAGCAAAGAGCAGAAAGACCGAACAGAGGCAGGAGGAAGAAGGGTTTGGGTGAGTATCTGGGAACTCCTGCTGTATGCGAACAGAAGACGAAGTTGTCTCTTCTTGCAGGGAGAAAGAACAAGAACCGTCTCATGCGGTCCCCCAAAGTGGGCTCCATCAGTCTCAACACCGCCCGCGCTGTCACCAACCAACCCCAGAAGTGCCACCATCATCTGATAGAGAGATGCACGTGGCCTCAGTGCAACCATTCCTGCCCGAAGCTCCACAACCCTTTCACGGGGGAGGAGATGGACTTCATCGACTTGCTCAAATCCTTCGGGATGGACATGGCCAGCGTGGCTAACGCACTGGGCATCGATATACACACGCTCAACAACATGGGTCACGCGGAATTGCTCAACCTTCTCACGCAGCAGAGCAGCCGGTAGAACTGCCAACCTGAGTTTAATGTTCCTATTGTGGTCGCACTGCAGGGGGCGTTGGAATGCGGAAGACTGTACCTCCTGTAACGATTGTATATACCGGAAAACCTCCACATGTAAATACACAAAAATTGATATTACTCCCAGTGTTTGCCAGTGATAGGAGAACCAATAATGTTGGGATTCTGTATTTATTAATTATGCTTTAGAGTACAAAAGAATACCGGAATTGTATTGTTCCTCTTTACGAATTGAAAAGCTGTTCGCACATCCATTTCCGGTCATTAATTCCTGTTCATAGATTCTGTACATAGTTATAAATACATAAATGGAAAACCAAAATAAGTGAACGTTAATCTTAAGTTCGCCAACTACCTCTTTGTATTCGAGACTAAATTATAGGATTGAGATAGTGTTAAAAGGTTGTCCCTGATCGGGGGGATGTTTTGAGGGGTGACACAATTTCGGGGTTGAAGCTGTAAATTTACAAAAACCACCCTCGGCAAAAGGGGTGATTTTAAAAGTCGCCCGAAATATTATTTTATCGGGGGAATGGGAGGGATACTTCGTTCCGACGATTCACCCTCCCTTTTTAATGAAGTGACGAGGTTTCAAACTCGGAGAAATTGAGGAAACTTTCTAGGGGTGGAATTCGTTTAGGGGCACTTTGAAGTTTCTGCAAAATTCGAGTCATCCCTCTTTCTCTCCCTCGGGGAAACTCTGAAAAGATTTGGGGAATTCATGAAATGGTTGATTGATCGTTTTCACGACACCCCTTTTTTCATCGTTGTCATTGTGAAATGTTTTCTCTTAAAAATATAAAATTAATAAATTATACATTTTGTGGGTTTTTTTCTTCTTATTTTTATCCTTTTATATCCATTAGAGGGAGCTGTGCTTTTTATATCATAATTAAAGGAACTCAAATCGTCACTTAACTAAAAAAATTATTATACAACTATATATAGTTAATTTTTTTACCCCTTCTTACCTATCTAAAAAGATAAGGGGATTTATTTTCCATTTATTACTTACAATTATAAAAATCAAAACAAAAAGGCGCTTCTATTCTATATTTCTATACACTATAAATAACCGTATAATAAAATAAAAATACACTATAAAATAAATATAAATAATTATGTAAATATATTATCATATTAAATAATTAAAATAATTATAAATTATATATATAATGACAGGTAAATAAATTATGAATAATTATAAAGTATATTATTAATTATAAAATTCGCTCCTGAAATCTTCGTATAGGCAATTTCTCTGCGTGACGTCCGTGCGGGTTGCATACCCAACATTTTTCAAAATTATACAAAAGCATTTTTTGCCCAAATTTGGGCTTTTCAAGGTATAAATGCACTTTTTTTGAACACATGCTAATTTTGCGTGGTATCAGGGTTTAATTTTAAAATAAAAAAACAAAATAAAAGAAGAAAAGCCGTGAGATATATATGTAAACCTATTTGTATATTAATTAATACATGTTATTAATACATTCTCCTATTGATGGGGTAAATGGGGTTCAAAGTAAGCTCTCTTGTAGCTGTTTCCCCCTTCGCACGTTTTCCTCAATCGCCAGCTTTATCAAATTCGTACCTCGAAAGTAGTCGGTGGCGACCACGTTCGCTCTGCTCGTCCAGTTCTGCCGTTCCGAGAACCAACCACTCAGCTTCCGATTCACCCTGTCAGCCATTGCCCTCAGAGACCCATCACTCAGGAAGTCGAGAGGCGTCGGCGTCAGCTCTGCCATGGCAGCCCACAGCTTCCTCGGCGCCACATCCCTGAAAGTGCTGTCCAGGAACTTCTCCAGACCTTCCGCCGTCTGCTTGTTCCCCCACCGCTGCGACACGCTTCCCCACAGCCAGGGCGTCTCTGCGGACAGTCAGAACTCAGTTGGTGACTCCCTCGGGAGGACTGACAGGCTACCCACCCTCGACCAGGTTGTCCTCGCTGTAGCTGATCACTATCCTCCTGTCGGATCGCCAGATGTCGTCGAGTGTCAGCTTGGATTGGGTGGTGGGTCGGGGGATGAAGCGGTTATGGAAGTGATCGTGGAGCAGTTGAAGGAGCTGTTTGTGGACGAGGGGTGCGTTCTTGGAGCGGAAACCCGCGGGGAAGCGGTGGAAGTCCAAGATGATGACTTCATCCGGGGAGGAGGTGGAGAAGTGGAGGATGTCCTGGAGGACGGGCAGTAGGGGTTGAACTCGCAGCATGTCGTGGTTGATCCAGAATCTGAGGAAAAGACAAGATAACAAAGACAATTTAACAAGATTTAATCAAAATAATTCAGAAAAAGGAGTGAGAATTTTTACCCCTGAGAGAAACCTTTTAAGGTAGTGAATTAAGGGATGAATTCTTCTAAGACGCGGTTGCTTTTTGGCGGGGGTCGTTGTTCAACTCAAAAGGGTTGAAATCGGGCAGGTTGTAAATGCAAAATAAAAAGGTTGTAAAAATTAAAATTCAAAATGAGAGAGAGGAAATTACACATTTTTATTTGGGGCTAATTCACTTAATTTTACGGCCCGAATACCCCTTCTCTCAAGGGTGTGCCGTGTTTATAATATTAATTTCACCCCGAACGACACTAACAAAATAAATACGCATACAACACTGACTACTTCACGTGAGTATTATTAATCGGGAGTGTTTTTGGGGGGCAAGTACCTGAGACTGGGGTCCTCCTCATTCGGGTAGTACCCAACCCTGAAGTCCAGGAACCTTATCCCGTACACCAACTGATTCCACACGCTCTGGTCCTGCGTGAGCACGAAGTCGTCCAAATGGCTCACGCTTCGTTTCCTCCTCGTCTTCATGACATCCGTCCCTGAGTTGTGGGTGCCCGGCAGGAACATAAAAGGCAGCGACAGGTTCTTCAGTTCCTGTCTGGGAGAGAGAGAACCTCACTCGTGGGATACACCCTCGGGGTAAGATGTCTTCGGTTACCTGAGTTCGCCCATCCAACCGGGCTGGATCCTATAACAGTCGTAACTGGTCACCCGACCTTGAAAGTACACCACCGTCCAGTAGAGGCAATGGCTTTTGGGGTCTCTACGCCCTTTGGAGGGGCGGGACCACCCCCCGGGGAAGGGCTCCGCGTTGAAGGTGATGTTGGTCTTGCAGAAGCCCTCGGGGTAGTCGGCTGTCGTGATCTGTGTCAGGGGTTTGGCACCTGAAATGATCGCTCAGCAGAAGGCGTAAGGCAGAATGGAACAACAGCACTTACTCTGGTGGTCCTTTGGGTCCTGGCCGTAGACGGAAATGGTCCTGATGGCCTCGGCGCAGTTCCAGTTGACTTCCAGCACGTCGGGGGGGAAGGAGGACACCGTCAGGTAGACACACCCGTGCAGGTTGCCCACAAGGCCGAGAACGACGCCGAAAAGGATGAGTTCGTTCATGTTGTCGCTGAGCGTAATTGGATGGGAGATGTCCGATTAAAATGATTAGTCTGTGCATGGGGGAATGAGCGCGAGGGGTTCGTCAAAAAGTATGTGACTCATTTGTTTATTTGCGCTCTTTTGACTGATCTCCAAACTGAACGAGTTTGTTTTTGGAGATCGGGAAAACGTTCTTTTTGAACTCTGTTATTACTGAAAAATATTTTTTTATCTCAATTTATTTAGAAAAAACTCAAAGACGAAATATAACTTTGAAAGCTTTAAAAATATACAAACCGAAGTTAATATAGTTTGAATTTAACCTGTGTGATTAGATCGAATAAGATTGATAAGAACAATATAATAAATAAAATTATAATATAATATTCATGTTGACCAGTTTTTCCAGATTTTCGGCTTGCAAAAAGAAAAATTTTACGACACTTCCAATTAAAAAAGAAAACCATAGATAAAAAAAACATAAATATAAAAGATATTTTTATTCTGGTTCACAATTGTTTCCGAAGTTGTTTCCTTCAAATAAAGAGAGATTCCTTTTTTCATCCTGTTTTTGTACCCTGGATTGTACCTCCTATCGGCTATCAGATTCACAACAATATTTCCATCTCCTGCTGATATAAATGCCTAAAGCCTGACTTAAGCAGGAGACCTCGTCATCTTAGCCAAAAGCTTGGAAGAGATGAAAGACGCGCAAAAACATTAGAAAAATGCTTCCAGAAAGAGAAGAACTAAAAGAAAAATGGAAGTAGCTGAAGTTCCAAAAGAACAACCAAAGGTTTGGTGATAGGGAATAGATTAGAGACAATTCTATAGTGAGAAGACGAGAAAAATTTAAAGAAAATTATTTTATTAAAAACTAAAATTGAAATTAGCATTTTTCAATAATATAAATTTACTATTCGATAAAAAATATGCGGAGAATAAACCGGTTTTTTAAGAGTTTGTTTTTCCAAATATAAAATGTGAACTTTGTGAGCTCTTTTGATTTTTAAAAAAATATTTATTAAACGGTAAACGTGAAGGAAAGAGGTAAAGCACAGCCTTCTTAGCTAACTTCTCATCATCTGTGAGTCGCAGATGAGGCAGCGGTAGGCGAGGTTGAGGCAGTCTTCGTGGAAAACGTGCTTGCAGTAGAAGACGATGAGGTTGCTGGTGGAGTCCCCCCGGTGGATCGTCCGCTCGTTGCACCCCCCGCACAGCTGCTCGTCGTCCACCCTTATCCCCCTCCTGTGGGTGTTGATGAGGCGCTCCTGCAGGTTGAAGTAGTCCTTGACGAGGATCTTCTTGCACCCCTCCTGCACCGACACCTGAAAGGGATTCAATTCTGGTTGCAGCAGAAGAACCAAACCTTTCCCAGTTTTGCTATAAGATTATTATCTAAAAACTTCCATAAAGTCTTTTTAGAATCTAAATTTTAGAAATATATTTTTGAAGGTATATTTTAGAAATCAGTTATTGGAAATCCATTTTTAGGTTTCCATTTCAGAAATCTAATTTTTAGAATTCTACTTTAGAAATATATTTTTCTATTTTAGATTTATATTCTTACCTATATTAGATTTCCATTTTTATATTTTAATAATCTCGTTTTAGTCTTCTATTTTATAAATATAAATTTTAGAATTCTACTTTAGAAATATATTTTTCTATTTTAGATTTCTATTCTAATCTATATTAGATTTCTATTTTTATATTTTAAAAATCTCGTTTTAGTTTTCTATTTTATAAATCTAATTTTTTAGAATTCTACGTTAGAAATATATTTTTCTATTTTAGATTTCTATTTTTGTATTTTTAAATTCTCGTTTTAATTTTCATTTTATAAATATAATTTTTAGAATTCTACTTCAGAAATATATTTTTCTATTTTAGATTTCTATTTTTATATTTTTAAATTCAAATCAAAAAAATGATTTTATATTTTATAAATCTAATTTTTAGAATTCTATATTTAGAAATTGACTTTTGGAAGTCTATTTATAGAAGATTATTTATTGATGATTACGGTTTAATGATTATATATTTAATTCTATTTATAAAACTCTATTTTTAGAAGTTTACTTTGAAAATTCTATTTTTGTAAATTCATTTTTGGATTTTGGATCTCTTTACAGAATTCTATTTTTAGAAATTCATTTTGGGAATTCTATTTGTATAAATTTATTTTTGAAAAATGAAATGTATTTTTAGAAAATATTTTTGGAAATACAATTTAAGTTTAGAAATCTATTTATAAATATTTAATTTTAGAAATTTATTTGCAGAAAGTGATTGAAGAAGTAAATTATAATGAATAATGGAAAGAATTTTTTCCGCCTTTTTTGTTTGAAAAATAGTTTCTGAATTATGTTGCAGCAATGGATATTGTTGTATATATTATACTTGGGGAAAATTCTCAATCAGAGGAAGATGCTGTCACAACTCACTTGCAGCCTGTAGTCTTTCATCATCTTGCAGAGCGAATTCTTCAATCCGGTTATCGGCAACCCCGGAGCGATTCTTCGGACTAGAAGTCTCGGATCAATGGCAGTGCCTATATTCTGCAGCAAATACGTCAAGAACTCCGGCTTGTTCAGCGAGCTTTGCACGAGATTCTGCAACCGAACAATCATCGTTAGTCCTCGTGCCACCAGGCCCAGGACGGGACAGTCCCGCGCTCACCTCCCACAGTTCCTGGTCGTCCTGCTCCTTGCAGAAATCGGTCGCCTGCTTTATGTCCTTCAGTTCGTCTGTCATGAGAGCCAGAGCCTCCTTGGAATTGCCCATCCTCGCGAGGAGGTGGACCATTTCGGGGTAGAGGTTCCTCTCCTGGCAGATGTTGAGGGCGTCCTGTATGGGGTAGTGGTCGCTTCTTCTGAGGAAGGGCAGTAACTTCTCCCGGGCGAAGTCCGCGTGCAGCTCGATGAGCTGTCCCTGATACTTCCGGCTGATTTCTCCATCCTTGTCCTGTTTATCCAAAGCGTCCAGGTACTTGTGGAGGAAGCGGCGATTGTTCTGCAAACGAGGGGGATTTCAGTGTCTATAATGTGCTCATTCTCAGTATTAATACCAGTTAAAAAATGGCGACCCACCTGCAGCTTTTCCACGACGACAGCAACTGGAATGCAATAATTGTTCAAAAACAATGTCACAGCCTGTTCCGGATCCAGCTCCATCAGTTCCTCGACCATGTTGTGCACAGAAGAGTACAGCTTATGCTTCGTTATCAGAGAGAATATATTCTTGTCCCTCACTCTGAGGTACATCTGCAGCGCCAAGTCGTACTTCTTGTCGTGGGTGTACAGGATGGCGAGCGCCTCCAACAGCACCACATTCTCCACGTCCGCCATCGACATGAGCACCAGTTGATTGATCACCGTCCCCACTATGGCGGGCACGTGGTACAAGTGAGGGGGCCATTCCTTGACCAGCTTGAGAAAGCCCGGGGGATCCGTTTTGAGGAATTCGTACAAAACCATTTCGTAAACCTGCTGGTCTAATTTGTAGTCTCCCACGGGCAGGTACGGACTGATGGCTTTGAGCTGATGAACTTGAGCAAACTTGTACACTTCTTCTTCCCAGAGTTTTTTTTCCTTTCCTGAAATGACCGCTCTCTTTAATGACAATCTCTTTAATGAACAGTGTTCAGACTCACCTAAAATGGTCTGACACAGCTCTCCAGCCTTTTGGTACTGGTTGTTCGCGAGGAGGTACTCAATGTAGGCTCTGCCCACTTCCAGTACGGAGAATTTGGTGGAATCCTTGACGGCCTCGAGGGCCTCCTCGAACCTTTGGTGTTTGATGAGCCAGGCCACTTTGTCGTTGGCGTCGTAGGGACACGCGACGACGATGTCGCGAGGCGAAACTATGAAATAACGGTTTTCGTTTTTCACTGACTCCAAATGGTAATCGTTACACTGATAGGTTTTGTATTCGCGGAAAATTAGTTCGTCCGGTCCTGCAATCTGCAATAAATAAAATTTAGATGTTTATCAATTTTTCTTTATTGATGGACACTCAAATAAATTCGACAAAAGAAAATAAACACATAATAAAAACTGGGTAAATACAAATTTGAGTTATGTACAGATTTGACTACAGTTCCTTTAGTTTTATATTTAAAACTATACATTATAAATGTATAGTAAATAATATGCAATATAATGCAATTAGTTATATAATGATTAAACAATCTTAATTGAAAACAAAATAAATTTCATAAAACTAAAATAAATTAAACTAACAAATAAGGGGAAAATAAAATATCTACAACTGAAGGAACAATAGAAAATAAGAACCAGAACAATATAGAAACAGATAAATAATTTAACATGAATACAAAAAGGCATTGTATTTTGATGGATTTTTCTTTTACTAACATCTCCAAAAGGTTCTCCAATTTGGGGAAATCAGCACAATAAATAAATACATGAGTTTTAAGAGCTCAACTGACATCTTCCACTTACTTCTACATAATCTTTTGCCATTGGCTGAACTATCTGCAAAGTGGGTCTTTTGGCATTTCCATCTTCATCAGGCTCCTTTGCAAAACCCAATAATACTAAATTCAAATCTGCCTTCTGTGAAGGTTCAACAAGGCCAGCAATCCCAGAGATGTAGAAATCAGTAGTGAAAGTGCAGATCAACTCCACCATGAAAATAGGAAGATTAACACTGATTGTCCTTTTCGATGAATTCCTACGTCTAATACTGCAAACCCTAACAATATCAACCCAGCCTATCTGCAATGGAAACACTCTCAGACTGCTGACAGCCACTCACAAACCATAACTTCTCACCAAATTACCAGCAATGTTGTGTCATCCAACCAACACATATTGCATCTATAATTGGAAGGCAAAGCTGCAGAATTTTCAGTCCACTTCATCAAACCCAGAGAGCATTTATTATCAATATCATAAACCCTAACTCCAATATCAGATGCCCAAGCTACAAACTGCTTGCACCAGGATATATTTTGGACAAGTCCCTCTGCTTCACTAATTAATGTTGATCTGCAACAAACAAAATCAAGATATAAAATAATATAAAAAGCACAAGTTTGGAGATAAATTTATCTGCAAAACTCACTTAAATCCATATAACAATGCTTTTTCATGCAGAACCAGTCTCTCATCTCCAGTAATAAACCTTCTATGTGAATTTAATTTATAATATAACGGATCAATAGCAACAGATTTAACTAAGCGTCCAACATTTAAATCGTAATCATTATCAGATGTGTAAAGGCCTCTGACATGAACATATCCATCATCAGAGCAACTGGCCACAAAATCCCCCCTTTCATCCATACTGATTTTATTTATTGCAA
>JAQIBA010000258.1:19687-65774 GCA_028293925.1 Brueelia nebulosa
GAGTTTGTTCTTCCATTTCTTTCTATATTTTTTTTTCTAATTTCGTGTCCTAAAAACCCAATCCAACTCCCCTACTTTCTCCTCATTTTACTCCAATATCCCATTTTTGGTTTTAGATTTGCATCGGAATTTTCGGTCTCTTGACAACCCCCCATTTTATTATGTAAATTAGATAGCCATCGCAGATGAAACTCTGTTGGAGATTTTCTGCGAGTGAGTCAGCGGGAAAACCTTTTTTTTTGCGTTTGTTTCAAAAGTTTGAAAACGTCTTTTATCCTCCCCCTCCCCGTGGGAAACGACAATCAATACGATTTGTCTGTGCATTCTTTGAGAGTTATAAAAATTTAGCCACATGACATTTGAGGCTTTTAGCAAACTTATAAATAATGTGGGGAGAAAATCCGTCAGGTTTTTCCTTTCCTTAGCGAGAAAATGGGATTTCACAAGTAATTTTATTTTCCCGACCGGTTGCTCTTTTTCGGATAAAAAACTCTTTTTTTCGGCTTTTCCTCAAATATATTGATTGGAATCCCCTAGAGCCGGTTAAAATAACTCCGGAGGCTTTTCCCTAAGTAATTTCCCGCGGTTATGACTTCTCCGAGTCGTTTAGTTTTTATGAAACAAAGAGGCCCGGGGGAAAAAGGAAGTTAAGGTGTGTGCTAATGTCTGGAGTTCCTCGGGATGAAAAGGGTGAGCAATAAAAGAGATAGTGCCTTTACGTCTCAGTGTATGACTTCAATAAAAAGTGAAGAGGTCGAGAAGAGATGTTCTCCGTTGATAGAATTTTATTTTATTCTTTTTTAATTCATTCAAACACATTTTTACGTTATAAATAATGCATTTATACTATTTTGATTGGGATTTAAGAGCCTAATTTTTGCTTATTACCCGTGTTTTCCTTTTCCTTACTTTTCTCTTTTTCTCATTTCCACCTTTTCTCATTCTTCTCATTTTCTCCTTTTCTCATTCTCATTTTCTCCTTTTCTCATTCTTCTCAATTTCTCCTTTTCTCCTTTTCTCTTTTTCTCTTTTTCTCATTTCCACCTTTTCTCATTCTTCTCATTTTCTCCTTTTCTCATTCTTCTCATTTTCTCCTTTTCTCATTCTTCTCAATTTCTCCTTTTCTCTTTTTCTCTTTTTCTCATTTCCACCTCTTCTCGTTCTTCTCATTTTCTCCTTTTCTCATTCTTCTCATTTTCTCCTTTTCTCTTTCTTCTCAATTTCTCCTTTTCTTTTTCTTCTCATTTTCTCCTTTTCTCTTTTTCTCATTTTCACCTTTTCTCATTCTTCTCATTTTCTCCTTTTCTTATTCTTCTCATTTTCTCCTTTTCTCTTTTTCTCTTTTTATCATTCTTCTCATTTTCTCCTTTTCTCTTCTCATTTTCTCCTTTTTTCTGTCTTCTCAATTTCTCTTTGCTTCATTTTTCTTTTTCTCATTTTCTCCTTTTCTCTTTCTTCTCAATTTCCCCTTTTCTCCATTTCCTCCTTCTCTCTGCGTTCCTGCTCCCACGGCTATTGCCTCTGCCTCTTTTTTCCGGCTTTACCCTTTTTACAATTTTTATGCAAGCAGTCCTTTTGACTTTATTTTCCTGCTTTTCTTTACCTTTCCCTTTTCCCCTTTTATATACTTCTCCCTTTTCCTTCCTTTCCCCTTATCCTTACTTTTCGCCTTTCCCCGATTTTTTTTTAATTTGGTGTCAACAGTGGGCGGTGACCAAACAGTGTTTTCGAGATCTGGGACAGATACACCTCGTCAAAGACTTCCCTGTCCGACCACCCGTCGGTTCTGCTGCCTATTAAAAATTTATGCCCTTAATAAATCAAAAAAGTCCCTCCGCTCTTATCTGAGTTAAATTGGAAAGGACCTGGAAGGGGTTGGAAAGTTAAACTAAAAAATAAATAAAAAAAAAAAACAGGAATCAATGAGGCCTCATCAATTAATTTAATGGCCTCCATCAAATATTTTCCGCTCGAAGAAAATTAATTATGGGAATTGAGCGAAAGGTTCTTCCGACAATCCATAATTCGTTTTGTTTATTATATTTATTTTATTTTCCATTTAATTTAAGTATTTGTTTTACTTAGTTTTTGTTTCTTTTTTTTGTTTGTTTGTTTAGTTTATTAAAATTTACAAATGACGCCCTGAAGGAAGTGTCGGCGCCCTTTATCGAATTGTCTAACCTAGTGAAAAAAATGGCCATCAGGTGAGATAGAGTTTTCTTGGCAAGGATGAAATTATTTCCCTTTAATATTTTCACGGAGAGTCCCCAAGGAACACCAGCAGCAGCAGCAGCAGAAGGTTTTCATCTTCTGTTTCACTTCGCCTCGTTTCGCCTCAAGGGCCTTTGCAAATGGGCTTCAAGGGATTAGTTTATAACTTCAAGTTTCTCCACGCATGGGGATCTTTGGTCGTTTTATAGCTTCCGGTTTGTCAGCAGGCGAAAATATATTTGAAGAGTTTAACATTAGAATGACAGGGGAGAGGTCAAAAGGTCCGCTGTATACTTCATCGGTTGTATTTTTAAGTTAATTACTGTTATTCGGTGTATGTTATTTTAATATTGCATTTTTCTGTATGTATTTTCATGAGAATTGGGTGAAATTGGGTCCAAAAGAAAATCACCTCTTTTAGATTTTCTGAAAAATCCTTTCCACGCAGTCTCGTCGTGTGTAAAAGGTTGTAAATTTAAATGAGCACTAAATCTCTTAATTTTTTTCCTTTCTACGGTCGTTCCCTTAATTCGTTCGTTTTTTGCCGGTGTTTACTCTTCACGGCGGAATTGAATTTCTTCTTTGAAACTCCGCGGAGTTCTGCCGTAATTAAAAAGCTCCAGGTTTTGTGGAATTCCCGACTTTTAATCCCGAATCCTCGTAAAAGAACCCTTTTTTAACTCTTTGAACCCGTCTTAAAACAACCCGAGCAAAGGTTAATGCATTTCGCTTAAGAATCCCAACTCGACGGGAAAGGTTTTGGATGCAACGGAAAATCCTTCGGGGGAATATCGATTTTCCAATGGGGTGTCTGGGGGTGGTTCATGGAGCGAGGTTGCGACTTTGCTGACTCGACAGGAATTACTATTTTAATCGTTTTTTTTCTTACTACCGAACACTTAGTGAGTCGCCACCCCCCGGGAGAAAATTTGGCAACGCCTCTTTGATTTTCCACCCCTACTGTGTGTGACAGTTTTCTCGTGCGGATCTTTTGGTTTCTTTCAGTTTTCTTTTCTGCTGCTGCTGTTGGTTGTTAACGAAATTGAGGTCGCTGAGTGGATTTTCCGGGACAAAGCCGGTTTTCTCGTAAAGAAAATCCGGCGGTTTTAGGGGTGCGAAAATCAGTCGGAGAGTGTTCATTCCTTTCAGAGGACAGGGGTGAGCAAGCCAAGAGATTTTAACAAACCGGCTGCCATATTTTTATAAAAATAATTGCTCACCCCCGCCCCTAAAAATCTCTTCAACCCCTCAAAAAAAAAAACTCGAAACGTCACAACTGAAACATTTAAATCAGCGAAACAGAGCGAATTCAAAATGTACTGGTCACATTTAAATCGGAATTATGCATGAAGCACCCCCATCGATTTTCTGTTGCACCCCTCGACGCTTTCAAATCAGGATTCGCCTCTTCCCTCCCTCTGTCTTCCGTACATTCCGCGAGGGAATTGGCAGAATATTCAATTATTAAAAGATTTAATCATCGGTGTAAAAAATAATGTTTTTTTTTTCACCCCCCCCCTTCCAACAGCGCAACTGGTGGAGCCGACAGCGATGCCGCCGTCGAGGACGAGGAAGTCGAAGAAGGGAAGGAAGGAGGAATCGGAGGAGGTACGCGCCAATAATTATTTTTATTTTTTTCTATACTCAAACGTATATATCGTCATCAAAATATTTTTATAAGCGGTAAACAAATATTCGCCATTATTATAAACTCGGAACTGTATATCTACATCTATACTTTAATATCAGATACAGTAATACATTTCCTGAAAAACTGGTTTTGTGGTTCTTTAGATCTTAGTTAACAAAGAACGGAGTGCACATACACAAATTCCTTTAACAGATTTATATATTTGTATAAATGATTTAATCCCAAACTCGAATAATCTTTTACGTCATAAAATGAGTGGGAAGTGAACGGGAATTGCATAAGAAATCCCTAATGGAAGAGAAAGATCATTAGTAGTATTACAAAACGTCGTCAAATGGAAAACAACAAATTTCGTTGATAAATTTCTTATGTATTTTTCATTTCAAAAAAAAAATTACTATTTTTTTACGTTTGACTGTGTTTGAGAAATTTTTTTATAGACCAGTAAAGGCATTAGCCTAATCTGGCAATGTAAAATAACTGTAAAAAAGAAGGTACAGCATAACTTTGTAAAGAGTTTTAAAAAATTTTTTATTTATCTGCGTAAAACAATCAGTTAATTCGCATAAAAGTGGGAAGAATATGACTGAATTTGAATACAACGAGAAAAATATTACCCAAATTATGATAAAAACACTTTTCTAGTCGATCGTTACATTCTCCCGAGTGACGATAGTCAATTTTTCTGTAATTTATTCTTATATATGAAATCTTCGGTTCAGTTCGGAATTTTCCGGAAGTCTTCGGTACTGAAATAAACGGATTTTGCCGACATTACTTTTCGTCTTATTCGGTATACAAAAAACGGTCAGTCTCGTTGTATTTAGTATTTTATCTCGCAGAACTGTTGACGGGAGTTGTATTGATTTGCCGTATTGTATTTTGTGTGTTTCAGTTTCGACGAAAGCTGTGCAAGGAGCCAAGACAATAGGAAACTTTTTATTCTCGGCCGTGAACAAAGCGGGCGAAACCGTGTCCAAAGCCGGCGCGAAAATAAAGAAAACCGTCGAGGAAAATGTGAGTACATTTCCATAATTCGGCCGCCATTGCGCGGATTTTCATTTGCCGGGAAAACCCGGAGGGAAGGAAAGGTTGAGAAGGTTTCATCCGGCCGCTGTTGATTCGGATGTAATTGCCAAATTAACTCGGGGGCGAGGTTTAAAGGATTCCTCCTTTGTCGCTTTCATTTTCTTGCCTTTTTGTGAGGGCGATGTCGCATTCAACGGAGGAGAGTCTTCTCCAAAGTTGCTATGATTTAAATGAGGGGGAAATGAAAAGAAAATGGAGGACTTAATTCTCCTTTTGCTTCTGCTGCTCTTTGATCTGAATCTCCGGCGTCTCATTTGTTGTATTCTTGAACGTGATTTATCTAGTTGTGTAAAACCTCGCGAGACTTTTTGGGAGCGATTATGAATAGGAGTCGAAAAGTCGACAAAAGACTTGAGAAGGGAGGAAAGCAAAAGGATGGACAAAGGGAAGAAGATAAGAAAGTTGTAAAGAAAATAAAAGGGAATAAGAGAAACGAGTGAAAAGAAAGAGAAAAACGTAAACAAAAATAACAAAAAAAACAAAAGAAAAAAGTGCAAAAAGATAAAAAGGGATAAGGAGAAAAGGTATAAAATTAAATAAAATAAAAAATAAGAAAAAAGAATGAAACGAATAAATAAAAAAGTGTGAAAAACAAAAAAAAATTAGAGAAATAGGGGAAAAGTTAAGATAGATAAAATATCTTTTAAGGAGATAAAAGATATTAAGGAGACAAATTATATTAAGGGGATAAATCATATAAATTATAAGATATTAAAGGGAGATAAGGAGATAAAAATAAGAAAGGTATATTATATTAAGGAGATAAATTATATGAATTATATTAAGATAAATTATAGGATATTAAGGAGAAAAAAGATAAAGGAGATAAGGAGATAAAAAATGATAAGGTAAAGCATATTAATTGGGAAAGGAGGAAAAATGTAAAAGAGAAGAAAATAAAAACATAAGAACAGAGAAAAACATGTTGAAATTTTCCTATTTTTTATTTGGCCTAAACGAAAGAAAAAAAAAGGAAAAAATTAAAAAAAGAGAGAAAAAAAGGGGAAAATTTTTCCTATTTTAAAAACAAGTCCTTGGCGCTTTGTTAAAGTGTCGGGGAGTTAACGGATTTCGCGATTGTGCTTTTCCATTTGCATATTAATTGGAACGAGATTTAAACAAAATCAGGTTTTCATTTTTCCAGCAGCTTTCGATTTCCCCTCCGAACTTTGCCCTTCGGGAAACAAAACTGTAAAATTTATTTCTTTCAAAATCCGGTAATTTCTTTTTCAGCTTTTCCGCAAAAAAAGTCCCCCGTTATTTTTTTCTTTGCCAAAATCGGAGGCGATTGACAAATAAAAAGCAAATTCTCATCATTCTTCACCCCAGTGATTTAAATCCGGGGAGTTTTGAGCCTCCCTTATTCCGGGGGTGGGCGGAGGGGGTTGAGTTTTGATTAAAAATCTCATTCGCCGGAGATAATGAGGGGAAAAGCAATTTCAGAGGTCTTCCACTTCTCAATTACACTTTAATGTATATTTTCGGGGAGGAGCATCGATAAACCCCTTTCGATATTAATTCAAAGTAATAATATTTACAGGGGTTTCGCCTCGGAAGTTAGAAAAGTTTCATATCCACCCCTCCCTGCGGCACCCCTTTTCCTTTTCTTTAATCTTTTTGGGGGGGGGTTACCAATTTAAATTTCTATACGCTTTCAAATGACTTCCATGGGTTGTTATGACTGACTATTTAGCGATGAGTTTTCCGTGATAAATTTTCTTTACTTTTCCCTTTTTCCCCTGTTTTCGTTTTCTTTCTTGTGTTTTCCTCCATTCTGCTTTTTTATTTTTCTTTTTCCGCTCCTTTCTATTGCTTTTCGTTATATTTTTCTTCTTTTCCCTTTTCCCCCCATCTTACATTTTCCCTTTCCTTCCTCCTGTTTTTCCTATTTATTTTAATTTCTCTTTCACCTTTTCAACTTTTTCTTTTCTCTCTTTGTTCCCCCTTTTTCCTAATTTTTGTGATTTCTTTTATTTTACTTCTTTATCTTTTATTTTATTCAGCTTGTTTCTTTTTGTATTGTTTTTCCTTGTTATTGTTTAATCATTTTTAGTGCTTTTTCTTTTTTTTATATTTTTATATGTTTTCTATTATTACATTATTTGTATTATTTGTATTATTTATTATTATTTTATCACTTATATTATTTTTATATTATATATAATTTTTTTCTTTAATATTAAAAGTCACAAAAGAGGAAGGATTAAAACAACGGCGAGGAGTTTCATTAAAATTAACCAAAGTTGAATATAACTGCCTTTTCTGATGTTAACGGCCACAGTTATTCGCTGCTGTCGGCTGTTTGCGATTGTTATCGCTGTTGTCTGCTGTTTTATTTCGTTTGTTACTGTTGATGTTCAAGGGGAAATTTATCGGTTTGAGGGATGAACATCCCTCAACTGTTTGCTTCTGTTGACGGGCATTGAAAAGGGACAACCTCTTCTGTCTTGTCCTCTCCGAAGGGGGGAGGAACTCTTCTCCATTTTCTTCTTCTGAAGAAGAGTCGCTAGATGGAAAGAAAGAAACAGAATCTCTGTGACAACGAGCCGTGAGAGATTTTTTCTTTGTTCCCCCGGGCGGTGAGAGGAGGGCTTATTGATCTGGGCCGGTGCCACCCCCCTCCTCCCGCGCCCCCGCGCCCCTCTCCCCCCTCTCCCTCCCCTTCCCGCTCCTCTCCAGCCACGATGTTAATACAGTTTAGAACCAAGTCCCTCTCCTTTGAGCTTTGTTTATCTGTTCCTTTGTTACTGTTGCTTGCTTCGTTTTTATTTGAACGTGTTCGGTTTGATTTCGATTCGGTCGGAGCACTCGAAGTGGTTAAGAGGGACTCTTCATGGGTTATTTAACTCGGGGTTGCGTCTGTCTGTGCGGCGTCTGCCCTTTGTGTGTCTCTTTTTTTCTTCATTCTCTTTTTCTCGACCTTCCACACGTCGGATGACAAATAAATCGTCTGCAGTTGTATTTGGGCGAAGCGTAGACATTTTGTTACTACTGCTGACAATAGATAATTATTTTTTATATTCACATGAAATTAATTTATATATTTTATACAGTATATTTCATTTTTTTAAATACCTTATTTTTTAAAAATCCATTTTTACTATTTCTTTTATACCGTTTTTTAATACATTTATACTAATATTTTTTCTATTGTTCTATTTTGTTAAATAAACATTTTTAATGTTTTTTCTTTCGTCAGAAAAGTTAATAAATAAATTAAAAAGTAAGAAATAACTAACTCTGCACAGAGTAATAAATGATAAATATGAGAAAATAAATTAAAAACACAAAGTAAAATATTTACAACGCAGACGATTTAATTTAAAATAAATTATAGATAAAAAAAATTAGTTTTCGAACTCCAAACAACGTTTCGAGATTAACTCAGAAAATAAGGGGATGAAAACTTTTTGGCAAACAGAGGAAGTGGAAATTTATATTATTAATAAAATTGTTGCATCCTCGCCAAATATTATTCATCGTTCGCCTCTCTCAGCCTTCCGGGAAAATGATTTTGCCAAGAAATTACAACCCCAACCCCAAAAGTAACCAATCCGCCCCTCGGAGATAAACCGGGGGATGTAAATGATCGACTCGGAAAAAAACTCGCGAAACTTTTTCATCCCCCCCCCCCCGTGCGACAGGCAATTTTTTTACGAGTGGAAAAAAAATGGGGGTGGAAGGTGGGGAGAAAATATGGCGCTGATTCACGAAGTAATATCGTTTTGTCTGCATTTCATGCGATGGCTAATGGATTTTTTATCATTCGAAGTCGCTTTGTCTGGGAAGAAAAGATTTTTCAACCCCCGGGGGAGGGAGATTTCGGTAATTAGCCATTTAACCGACTGAGGAGACGCATCGAAACCGCTCGTATTTTCATCCCCCTGCGAAAAATAATTGTCGTCGCCATTGGGGAAACCGTCAACAGATTTAGCAATAAACATTGTGCACACATCTGCGCCGCAGCAAATTTTATTCGAAAACCCTTTTCCCCGAGAAAATTGTTTCCTCTCATGAATTTTAAGTTTGACGACAATGGGACGAAACGTTCGGGGGGCGAACGACGGGGATTTTCTACGTCAAATCTCCGAAACCCCACCATTAGATGAAAATATGAAGAAGAGCCTCTCGAAGTGACTTCTCATCCGACGAATTTATATATTTCAGAGAAAATGTTTTACTCTTTTTAAAAAGATTTTATTGTTACTGCATTGGCATTCGTTATAAAAGCGGTTGCTGTCGTTTTAATTGGTAATGTTTATTTTTGCATTAGAGCAGTGATGGCCAACTTACGGCCCGTGGGTCATATCCGGCCCGTGAAGGTGCTGCATGTGGCCCGCTCTTTTATTCCCATATTCACATACGTATTTGGTGGTTTTAGTCCATTTTAATTTGTAAATAAAGGGTTATGACTGTACGCTAATATTAGAATAACTGCAATTTGTAATTCTTTCTTACCTTTCGGCAAAATTTTAAATTTACGCGAACGCTTTCGAATCCATTCGGTGCTTTAAGCCAAAAGGACTGCTTACATAAAATGTTGTAAAAAGGGTTAAGCCGGAAAAAAGAGGCAAAGGCAATAGCCGTGACAGCAGGAACGTAGAGAGAAGAGGAGAAAATGAGAAGAAAGAGAAAAGAGGGAAATGAGAAGAAAGAGGCAAGAAGGGGAAAATGAGAAAACAGGAGATGAGAGGAGAGAAATGAGAGAGAAAAGATAAAAGAAGAAAAGGAGAAAAGGAGGAAATGAGAAAAAGAGAAAATGGGGAAAATGAGAGGAAAGAGAAAAAGAAAAAGAGAAAATGAAGCAAATGAGAAGAAAGAGAAAAAGAAGAAAGATTAGAAAGGGAAAAGGAGAAAATGAGAAGAAAGAGAAAAGAGCATAATGAGAAGATAAAAGAAAAGGAGAAATTGGGAAGAAAGGGAAAAGGAGATAAAATAGATAAAAAGGTAAAAGGGGAAAGTGAGGAGAAAGAGAAATAGAGAAAAGAGAAAATGAGAACAAAGAGAAGAAAGGGAAAAGGAGGAAATGAGAAGAAAGAAGAGAAAGAGGAAAGGAGAACAATGAGAAGACAGAGAAATGGGGAAAATGAGAAGAAAGAGAAAAGGAGACATTGAGAACGGAGAAAATTGAGAAAAAGGGAAAAAGGGAAGAGGGTAAAAACTAATTTTAAAAATCCATATTTAATTTTTGAATAAATTACCCCAAACTCAACTTTGTCCCGCACATTATGAAAGGTTGGACATCACTGCACATTAGAGTATTTGCTGTTGTTAAAACTTTATATGTGATTCCGGTTTCCATGTAAATATTTGGATTTGCTTAGGTAATCCATTAAGCAAAGCGGAAAAATAATCCCCAAAGTCACGTTGAAAAGATTATAAGATCATGAACATGAAAGTAATTTCGGAAAAACATTAAAAAGATTAAAGAAACATGGCGTAATTATGCGGAGCTTAAGGAAAAGAAAGGGGGGAAAAAAACATAGTAATTGTGCGGAAATGGAAAAACAAAGAGCAGAAACTCTGTTATTGTTTTAATGAGTTTGTAAATTTATTCGCCCACCGAGTCACCGGGCATTTGCCATAGTCTGAAAGGGGTGGCGGGGGAGGAAGGGGTGAAAATTCTTTTCCTCCAACAACCCGGTTGGTTATTTGCCTGTTTTCAATTCTGCTTTTTCCTCGGGTTCGTATTCCCACGCCCGGAGGGTTTGATCCGGAAAAGTTTTGAAAAAGAAGATGAGAAAGAAGAAGAATAGATTTCACAAATTGAAAGAGAGACTTAAGGTTTTCAGTCGGGTGGGAGTAAACTGAGGAACAATTCTTTATATCTCTTATGTACTCTCAAGTATTATCCTTCCCTTATTTATTATTAATTTATTAGAAATTCCTCATTTATTATTTTACCAGTTAAAAAACAATGACTTATTATTAAATTTTAGGTTATAAATTTCATTCATTTCAGAATGAATTCATCATTTCTTTCTTCCTTTCTTTCCTTTATTCCTCCATTTCACTTTTGTTTTCATTTTCTCTCTTTTTGCCTTTTGTCTTATTTTTTGTCTTTTTCCAATCTGCTCTCCTTTTTCTTTATTTATCTATTTTTTTCTTTATTTTTTAAATTTTAATGTCTTCATTTTCATTTTTCTTCTTCTTTTTTTCATTTCTTCTATTCTGTTGTTTTTAGCCTATATTCCTTTTTTCTATTTCTCTTTTTTCCTATTTTTCTTTTTCCCCGTTTCCCTTTTTTTCTATATTTTCACATTTTTCTGTTTCTCTTTTTTCTATATTTATCTCCTTTTTGTCCTTTTTTGTTTTCTTTCTTCATTCAATCCTTTTTTCTCATCTTCTCTTTTATTTTCTTCTTTTTTCCTTTTCTTCTTTTCTTTCCTTTTCTTCTTTTTTTCCTTTTCTTCTTTTTTTCCTTTTCTTCTTTTTTCCTTTTCTCCTTTTCTTCTTTTTCCTTTTCTTCTTTTCTTCTTTTTTTCCTTTTCTTCTTTTTTTCCTTTTCTTCTTTTTTTCCTTTTCTTCTTTTTTTCCTTTTCTCCTTTTCTTCTTTTCTTCTTTTTTTCCTTATCTTCTTCTTTTCCTTTTCTACTTTTCTTCTTTTCTTCTTTTTTTCCTTTTCTTCTTTTCTTTTGTCCATTCTTTCTCTATACCCTCCTTTCTATTTAAAAAAAGCCATATACAGTGCCTTTGATTTGAAAGTCTATTATCCGGCACTCACTTTTTATTCTAAATTCTAAAATATCTAAAACTAAACTGTAGCCATAAAATCTAAAAAAAAATGAAAGGCTTTCTCCGCCAATGGAATTCGAATCCCGTCTCTTCTGCTCCCAATTCATCGTCCATCACCGTTCTCAAACATTTATTATTTCACTACGAACACTTCCGAATAATTCCGAGTTGAGACGAAGTTGCAAAAGAACGGAAACAGTCTGGGATTTTACACATACAGTAGCGTTCAAAAGTATTTTTGACAAGCCAAATGACGTACAGAGTGGTTCGGAAAATTCCAAGAAATCGTTCCCAACCCCAAAAACATTTTTCCTCTTCTTCGGTCGCAGATGGAAACCGATAACCCGCAACACTGTTTTCATACACTTCGCAATCTCTTCACATTCAGCCGATCGATAAACCCTCGGAAAGAGAGTTGAATTACCTGAGGAAAAAAAAAATTGCTTTTAAATGAAAATATCCCGATATTTTATGCGCTATCGTCGATTTTTAAACCCTCTCCTGCCCCCCTTCATGGGGATTTTGGGATGAATGCCCTCCTTTACCCTCTCTCGAGGGGGGCGAATGATAAATGGGGTTGATTTGGGGCAACAGGTAGACCCAAACATGGATTTGGGAATTCTTCAATTGGCCCAACTGTTTCCCCTAAAAAAGAAAAGTGTCTAATTCGTCTTTGGAAGATTCCAAACATCCGAAAAGGCTGAGGAATCTTCTGCTGTTTGGAAATTTCAAAAAGCGATTAATTTTGAGTGCACCAAAGAGTACAGCAATACGGGAGTTCGGTCAATGTGGTTTTTTTAACGCGGGGGTTTTTCAATTTTCATAATACAATGGAAACTCCCATAACCGGTTTAATTCGTTCCGGACATTTAATCGTAAAGCGAAAAAGCGGTCATTAAGCAAAAAGGCTCTTCCGCACACCGTCGCGGAAAAGCGATAATGCCTTCCGTCCCCATCACTTTATGTACATAACCTTTATTATATGTTTTATGGGATTATCATTGTGTGGACGAACCACCTGGAAAGCCATTCGATTTAATTAAATTAAAATTACCCACATAGCCATCTGCCTTTTTTTTTAGTCAAAAGTAACACAGAATAAACAAACGGGGTTTCATTGAATCCCATTAATATTTATCTGGAGATTTATCTACGATTGAGAAATTCCTGTGGAAAATAGGAAATTTCAACTCTCCGATACGGAGTCTCATCGATCGGGGTTTTTAAGCCCGAGTAAAAAGCATAAATCCAATAAAGAGAAAAATTTTGCCAGGAAAGAAGAAAAGCGAAAAGCGATAATTCTATCAATCTATCATCTGAGCGGAAAAATTAAATTTAAAACAGGCTCCCGCGTTGAATGCATAAGAAACCGGGAGTTAATCGATCAATGCAGTGACACCGATATCTATAGGCAAAAGCCATTCCCTCCTTCTATTCTTTCGGGTTCTGCTCAAAGGGACAAAAGGTGAAGGGAAGGAATGTAAGAAAAAATGGGGAAGGAATGAAGGAGAAAAAAGAAGCGCTGGAGAAGATTGTGGTAGAAGAACTCGAGTAAAGGACGAGAGAAAACTATGCTAACTTTGAAAAAGAAAGATGTAAAGAAGAAAAAGATGATGAAGAAGCCAAGAGAGTAATAATTTAGTAGTCCCTGAATGAATTAATCATTTCGTTATTTCGTCTATTCTGTCTTTTATCTTTTTTCTCTTCTTTCTTTTCCTTATTCTTTCTTTTCTTTCTTTCATTTCGCTCTTACACTTCTTTCTGTGTCACTTCTTTCTTTTATTTTTCTTATTCTTTCTTTTCTTTCATTCATTTCTTTCTTTCTTTCACTTCTCTCTTTCACTTCTTTCTTTCAGTTCTTTCTTTCATATTCTTTCTTTCTCTTCTTTCTTTCTATTGTCTTCGTTCTCTTCGTCTCTTTCACTTCGCTCTTTCACTTCTTCCTTTCTTTGTGTTCTTTCGTTCACTTTTTTCTTTCAATTTTTTTTCACATGTTTTCTTTCACTTCTTTCTTTTCTTTCTCTTCTCTCTTTCACTTCTTTCTCTGTGTTCTTTCTTTCACTTTCTTTCTTTCACTTTTTTCCTTTTCTTTCTTTCACTTCGCTCTTCACAATTTCTTTCCCCTTCCTTTCTTTTCTTTCTTTCATTTCGCTTTTCACATTTTTCTTTACTTCTGTTCTTCTTTCTTCTTTCACTTCTCTCTTTCACTTCTTTCTTTCTTTGTCTTCTTTCCTTCTCTTCTTCTTTTTTTCTTTCATTTCATTTCACGTTTTTCTTTCAATTTTTTTCTTCACTGCTTTCTTTCACATCTTTCTTTCTTTCTCTTCTTCTTTTATTTCTTTCCTTCACATTTTTCTTTCACTTCTTTCTTTCTTTTTCTTCTTTCTTTCTCGTCTTTCTTTGAAGTTGAACTGTAATTTTATTTATTGTAAATGTGAAGTATCTTAAAATCTGAAATATAATGGAAAAAGTTAGTGCAGTGAGAAATGCACCCCTAAAGTACCCACGGGTGAAATAGTGGAGAAATATATATATTTCAAGTGTTAGAAAGAAGACGAGAAGATTTGTCTCAACACTTATAACGTATATGTATAGTATATAATCTGCCGAGATGAAATCACACAGCCATTCTTTCTTCTTTCAGAGCATTCTCGGAGACTTCAATAAAGAACAGGAAGCTTTCATCAAGGAACAGCAGAACAAAGTGACGGACGCCGCTGTTCCTCCTTGGGTAGGGGTACCTAACGAAGAAGCCTTAAAAGAAGAATGTCTCTCCTTGTCCACAGTAAGTATCACAAAAGACGGATTTCATTCCTTCACACCCAAGTGTCTAATTAGCGACAGCGAAGAAAACGTGACTTAATTCATTATGTAAATAATTGATTATTTGAAAAAAAAAAAATAATTGGGGAGCGAAGAGGGGGCGAAGGTTGTGATTTTTGTGTATCGTTTTCAGGACAGGAGACATTTCGTGAGGGCTCCGCCACCCGGTGTTGATTTCCCATTCGACTACGAGGCTTCGTATAAAGTCGCCCTAGCCACGTTAGCAGAGGATCCAAATCTGGAAAAAATGAGATTTGAATTGGTACCCAAAGTGTAAGTTCGGCGACGACATGTTTGTTTTATTTTTCAACGAAAAAAAAGCTGTCTTCCGTCTTTATTATCTATCTATCTCTAAAACGACTCTTCGTGACCATCTTCTCTCTTTCTTTCATTTATTTTACAGTCACGCACTGCATAAAATATATTTTATTAACATAATGTCTAAATATACGAGGACGGCTCAGTGCAGAATAAATTCATAAAAGGATTTATAACTCGTTTATAAATGTTGTGGAACGGAAACTTTTTTTTTTCTCTTTCTTTCAATTAACCCCATTATAAAATTTTGTAAAAAAAATATAATTATAAATTCAAATGAAACATTAAAAATGTAATTATGCCAAAGAAAAACGAGTTAGCATAATAATATCGCACAATGTAATAATGTAAATGAATAAATCGAATTATCGTTTCACAATATGAGAAGACGGGAAAAAGACAGAGACGGGTTTGTAGAAATACATACATGTAGAAAAGTAGAATGAAGGGAATTCCAAAGAAAATGTATTAATGTATAATATTATGACTGTAATTACAATATCTGTCGGTTTCTTCTTTAACTTCTTCCTCTTCATGACTCTTTTTTGTGTGTTATTTTTATCCTTTTCTCTGCCTCCTCCCTGAAAACATTCTGTGTGTCTTTTCAGCGTGAGCGAGGAAAACTTCTGGCGTAATTACTTCTACCGAGTTAGTCTTCTCCGTCAGCAGGCGGAGTTGAACGCACTGCAACCCGGTCAGCCTTCACGCGCCTCCAGCGTAGACGCAGAGCCCACGGGTGAGTAGGGGCGCTCACCCCCCGAGGGTGACTTTTGACCTTTTGCCGGGCGAGGGGGCGGAAGGCGCTGCACGACGTGTCTGTCGTTTCCCGGGCGACAGCCGTGTTCTTCTTTTCACTTAACAACCCCCCATTCCCCGTTGATTTACGCTCGGGAAACGTAATAAAACCCGATGAGATGAAAAATGGAAAAAGAGGAACACCGTAACTCTCTCTGGGGTTGTTTAATGTCGTGACGACGATGCCCCTTCGCCCGGGGAAATGGGACACTCGTCTGAGAAATAAGGGATGACCATAAAAAGGTTAAAAGCAGCCATTTCATTCGGTCAAGATCGAACCCCAATCGCACTAACGGCGTGGCTTATGGCTACTCACAAAACGGGAATTGATCAAAGTCTGCTGTATCTGTCGGGGCCCACGCGGGCCGAACTAATTAACCGGTTCGATCACTCGCACTGCTTCAAAAGAAAATTAACCCCCTTTTCCGTCACGCCCTTCGCCCCCCAAATGGACATGTGGTGGACAGGGCCGGTGCAACGGCAGCACTTTGTTCTCACCAAAGGGTGCGAGAGAAATACAGTTCGAAAACGAGTCCAAATATTGTGTTGAAATAATTATCGGAGGGATTGCAATGTCGGTCCAAATGTTCAGTAGAAATATTCGGTATTTTCTGGATGTCAGTCATCGGTTTTAGTATTTGGTATTAGGGATTTTAGTGCAGAGAGTAAATGTCGCTCGAAAGTCATTTCTATCTCGTACCAGTACCTAAGTTATAATAATAAAAATAGTGAAGAAAAATAGAACATTTGTTGTATTTTATCTGTAAAATAAGTGCAGTCGGTTTTATTACTATAAATATTTGTATTTAATACATAATATAAGTGTGGTCGGTTATACTATTAGGGATTTGAAGTGTTAAAATGCATCAAGCCATTTTATACTGAAGTTTTAATGCATTATTATTTTCTTATCTTCATATCTTCATATCTTTTTATCTACTAATCTCGATGTTCCTATTGTTTATCTTGTTGTTGTTTTATCTCATTATTCTTTTATCTTTTTATTTACTTATTACCTGCGTATCTCCGTATCTCCCTAGTCTCCCTATCTCCCTATCTACTTATCTCCCTATCTTTTTAATCTACTCATCTTCCATGTCTTTTCTACCTACTCTTCTCCCTATCTTTTTATCTACTCATCTTCCTATCTTTTTATCTACTCATCTCCCTATCTTTTTATCTACTCATCTCCCTATCTTTTTGCCTAATTCATCTCCTTAACTTTTTATCTACTCATCTCCCTATCTCTCTGCTACACATGTCGCGCGCTTCATTCAGCGTTTTCTTCCGTCGAGTAATGCAATAAATTTTTTGTAAAATTACATAAGATGCAACTTTGTATTCACATCTTAATTAATTTGGACAAAGATTCCAACTGTACCGAATACATTTATTACAAAAAAATGTCCAGAAAATACCGAAAAGTGGCACATTTTGTATTTTCCGAATGCCTTCAATGGTTGGTATTGCAATCCCGAGGCGGAAGACGGAAGGCCCTGTGCACCACCACAACAGCCAATCGCCGCTTATCTGAAATCCGATAGTAAATGGGATTGGTTTCCATCTGATTTTTCCAACAGCTTAAGGAAGACGGACTAAACCGCATTGGACTCTCCTCTCCTCATCAGCCTCCATCCCAACCTATCTCCTCTTCGCTTTCACACTCTTTCACTATGCGAACAGTATGGCGATCAGTTTGCTTGGGGAGGTTGAGGGGCTCTGCTTTGGCTTCACTTGGGTTCTGGTTTCGCTCCCTTCGTGTGCGCTTTTGTTTCGCTTAAGAGAGCTTTCTCCTCGTTTCTTCGGTTCTCCTCTCCCTCTTCCTTCCTTTGTTTTTTTTTTAATTAAGAAAGAAGCGTAAATACGAATGACCCCCACCTACCTTTTTCCTTTATGTAGAAGAGGAATGGGAGTGCGAACTCGAAGCCGAACTCAAAGACTTTGAAGTGGTGGCGGATAAGTCTGCTCCGGAGCCCGGCCCTGAAGAGGAGGAAGAGGACTTGGAAGATCTCAAGTAGGGACATTCCCGGGTGTCCCGGAGGATGGCCGCAACTCCCCGCAATGCGGGCAAGTTGCCGAGTTGTTTTTTAACAAAAGAGGAATCGCCACCGATCGCTGCCGGAACGAATACATTCCATTGGCTCTTCAACGTCTACCTTTGCATGCTGTCGTTGTTGCGAATACAATTTACAAAGAGAAAGGAAGTGAGTCACGATAATTACCCGCGATTAGCGTTAAAAATATTAGTGTAATAACATTAGGATTAATGTACTCATTAATGAGGATTGCTGAGGTTTTTATGAATTTTCTTTCGCTTGATTATATTATATTATATTATATATATAAAAATGTATAAAGATATGAAATTTGAGATTTTTAAAAATGTCTTGTAAAATTTTAATCACCGTTAGTTATATAATGTGTTTGTTAATGAATTATAGATTTTCAGTAAAACTATGGGAAAAAGAGAAGAGACGCTTATTTCTGTTCGACTTCCAAATTTTTCAGTATATTATATATATATTATCAACGTTGTAATGTTTAGTTTGGGAGAGTTTTCAAGAGCTCGCCAGACAGATGAAATAAAAGCATCATATTTTTCACAAGAATAATACTGTTATTGGCGATGCCAAGACTGTATTGTTAAAACCACAAAGTTGTATCGTAGTTTTTGATTGTATTCCTTGTAGTCGTTGATAAGTTCAGAAGCATTTAGATACAATCCTTTCGGGCTGATGTACGAGCTGTAGCTTAGCTTTTAATGAAGAGAAAACACGACGCAACGGCCGCCATATTTGTTCAGTTCGAGTCTCGGCTGAACTACAGAATCTCATTCGAAATCCGTTTTGTATTGCATTCTGTGAGAAATTTCCCGCATTCCTGTTTTCCTGTAGCTTCTTCCTTTCCTTTTTCTAAAACTAATTCTTAAGAATTTCAATAAATAATAATAAAAATATACTGTGTTGTTGTTGTTGTTATTGTTGTTGTGTGAATGATTTAAATTTCTATTCATATGCTATCCAGTAATCGAGTTAACTTTATTATAAATTATATTAAGTTATATTATTATACTCTTGGGGAAATTTTAAGCAGGTTCACTCATGCGAATGCTTCGTCTGCTCGCAATGACGGTCGGCACTTACAGATGACAGTTTGTATACACACGTGGAAAATTGTCAGGATATGAAAATTACTCATTGTATATTATTTGTGGAATACAATAAATAAATTAGTATGATTCATTTGAAATTATTTCGTTTTTTCTTTCGGGTGGAAACGGAAACACTCACATGGAAATTCATAACGGTTAAATACAAACAACGGAATTTACAAATGAATACAAGTTACGAATGAATACAAGAAGTTACAAATGACCCGAGCAATAGTAGCTTAGAAGAGCAAGATGAAGTTAAAGAACTTGATTTAAATGCATTCTTAAAGGGAAATAAAAACTTTAGTGCTCATTGAAAATGGCGGACTGCGTTTTGTAACGGCTTTTTTACTCCTAATATATGCAAAACTGCTAAAAGTTGTATTCCGAAGACAAATGGCTGAGGTTTTTGTTTCCTCTACTAGAGAAGTACTAATTGGGGGTTGTTAGTCGTGGGAATAGTTTCTCCATTTCCTTCTTTTGTCGTGGTCGACAGTAAACGACTTCAGTTGTGAGGATTATCGATGCCGACACCGACTCCGACTCCACTGGCCCTGCCTCTATTCAAAGCCCATAATTCACAAGAGGTCGACGCATGTCAGAGAAAGGAAAGTTAAATAAACTCTTAAACGGCTAAGGTAAGAATGCAGCAAAGTTTGGTTTCCATTTCATTTAAATAAAACCGGGTTTAGACATCGTCGAAAGGCGGTTAACGCAAAGCCTCCGGGATTTTATAAACTCTTGACTTCCTAATAAATTACAATTCTAAACTGTAATATATGTTTACACTATCAAAAAACTATATAAAATGATTTAAATTTGATTTATCGTTTTTGAATTTACATCAAAATTGATTTTTAGTGAGATTATCATGATTGAAATCAATCACGATAACCATAAAACGAACAGCGGAGGCATTGCCAAATGTCTTCTGTTATTTGTAGCGTGTGAGTTCGGGCATTTCGCGTGTCTACGTACTTTTATTCCTGGTTTCTTTTTTATTTATTTTTTTTTGTTTTTCACCTTTTTTATTTTTATATGTTTCCGTGAGTTCATATTAGAATTATCAAGAAGTGTTTAAAAAAAATGTCGTGTGATGTTTGGGTGCGATGAAAGCAAAGTTTGCCATTGAGAATTTAAAGGTCCGATCGGACGCTTCGTGTTGATACTCTGAATGTCATAAAATTGTTTATATTCGTCAGGAAAATCCGATTCGGATAATCATCCACTTTCTGAACAAGGAAACACCCAAACAGACCCGACAACGAGCATGGTGAGCGTGAAAACTCACAACAGAGCACTCCGGCTAACTATATCAGTTGAATAAACAGGAGCAGTCAAAATGGAATCCGTATTTTTAGGTAAGTCACATGAATTTAAGTCTCGTCCGAGTTGGGAAAAACGTTACTTCGTTGATGGAATTCCTGCAAAGGAGTTTTTATAATTAAATAAAAAATAGTTTTTCCGTTTATTTTGGCGTCACGGATCGAGCGAGACGAGTGTCGCCCACCTGTTGCAGGAGGAATTCGTTTATTTTCATTCATTACAAATTAACTGTTATTTCTTCTCATAATTAAATTTTGTTTTTTTTTTATATTTGTTTTATTTAAATTTTTTTTTTGGACGATCTCGAAACGAGCTGATGAATGCCGAATCGGGATTTTATTTGTGTTGAGGAGTGGTTGATGTTTATTGATTATGTAAATAAAGAGCCGAAAATTTTTAATTTGTTCGTTTAATGACGGGCGACGTATTAGGTCGATTCTTTTTGGTGTGTTTATCGTTGGGTTTGATTGATTTTTACTTTGCTATTTCATTTACTTTTATTTTCATTCGGTTTTTCATTTCAGATAATATCGCCCCATTGATTCACCCAAAAAAATTATTGTCCATAAATTTCTCCAGAAAAACAAGAAAAAGATTGAGGTGGTTTTTGTTATCTTTGAAAAGCCCAGTCTTGCTATTATAAGCCTGATTTAAAGTCCAAGGTTTTTCATTATTCATTGCCTCTGATGAAATTGAAATGAAGTTTGGATCAAAAGAAAGCAATCCTCTTCCATATTTGAATCCTTTATTGTGACTCACATTTAAATTTTCATTAATTATTAATTGTAGACATTATCATAATCCATTATAAATCTGATACTCAGAGAGAAAATTAAATATTTCATTAAAGAAAATCCTAATTGTTAATAATCAGTGTCAACTGTTAATCGTAACACCATTACATCATGGCTCAAACCTATATTTTAAAAGTGAAAAGCTGCTGATAAAGCTTTGAGTGCTGACCACAAATCAGAACATTCATTTTTCAAACACTGTTTTGACGGAATTGAAGTAATGGCATGTTCGAACAGTCAGTGGAAAATCTACAAAAGTAATTTGAACAAATAGAGTTTCTATAAAACTGTACAAAAGTAATTTTAACAAAATAAATTTTTAATAAAAAGCTACAAAAGTAATTTGAACAATTAGATTTTCTACAAAACTCTACAAAAGTAAAAGTAATTTGAACAAATAGATTTTCTGTAAAACATCTACAAAAGTAATTTGAACAAATAGATTTTCTTAAAAACATCTACAAAAGTAATTTGAACAAATAGATTTTCTAAAATAAATTCAGTATAAAATGGACAATAATAATTTGATCAAATGGATATTAACAAACTTACAGTTGTGTTATAATTTGATCTAATTTGAACAAAACAATAAATAAATAAATGAATATCCCAAAAGAATAAACTGTTTTTTAACAATACAAAGATTTTTATTTCATTTCTGTAGAAAATTTATTATTTATTTTTATTCACCATTGTTTATTATCTAATATTATTCATTATTTATTTATGTGTTTGTGTTTTTTTATTTAATTTATATTACATTTTTAGATTTTCATTTACTTTATATGTCGTTTTTTTACTTACTCCTTTATTTATTTTTCTATTTATTATTTTATCTGTTTTTATCTTATTTTCTACATTTCTATTTATATTATATTATCTCTTTCTATTTATATATGAAACGATTCCAGTTTTTTCCAAAAAGATTATATTTCGTATTGGAATTATTTTATAGTTTATTAATTATTTATAGTTCATTCAGGCGCTTTGCAAGCGAACAAAATGTTTCGCAAAAACCCCGCGACCCTAACGGAAAAGCGGGTTAAAAGAAAAGTATAAAGTATAAGTATAAGTATAGTATTGGAATTATTTATAAGCGTAAACTTCTTATTTTATTTATTATTATTTATTTATTATATTATTTATAAACGTAAACTCTTCTCCCCGGTAACATTCTGGGATCCTACGTCATTTGCCAATCCATCATATATATATTTATCTATTTATATTTCTATTATTAATATTATCTTGAGGTTGTAAGTGTATGCTTTGTAATTTGATTGAAAAATTGTAATTGTAGATAAATATACGCCCTCCCCATTGGGATAAATGGGAGAGGAAAATATTATTATTATTATTATCTATCTATTATATATCGATAGAGCAGATTTGGACTTTTATTCCTTTGCTTTTCACGTCAATGGAGATGTGAAAACAGAAATAAATTTCCAAGAAACCCAATGTCTAGGGGCCCCTTTTCTCTTTGTGTTGCCCCTCGGGGCCCTTTCGCCCAGCGCCTCAAAGGAGGACCTGCAGTTTTGACATGGCTGTCGGGCTTTTTCCGTGAAAGCCAACGATGACATTATGGCACTGCCACTCATTTTGAGTCCTTTGAAGCAGTAACGGTAGTTGTTTTCCCCACCGGCGAAGACCGCAGATGATGGAGATTATTCTCAGAAACGCAGACTCGAAGGTCAAATCACTGGACATTGCTTCCCCGAGTAGATATATTTATTTATGTGTTATTTATAGCGGGAACTCGAGATAATGACGGACGGTGGGATGCAGCAGCGTTCGCGAATGCCCACCATTATCTGGCCTTTGTTCGCATGTTTGGCCCACGTCCAAACAGTAACACGTGTTTTCGCAAAATTTCTAAACAAATGCACAATAGCAGAAGCGGGTGACCATACAGCGACCAATTTCTATTCGACTCTATTAATATTTTTACAATATCATGCTCTTGGTCAACGGCCCATTAGAAATAATTCCAAACAGTGACTCATCAGTGCCTTATTATGGAACCAATTCGCCAACAACAGCCCAATATGGGATATTAATGGTGATGAGTTCTTTTCCCGGGACGACAGAGACCTGCTGTCGTTTCGAATGACCATAGATTGAAATTAAATAACGTATTATTACGTGGGCATGAGATGTCTGTCTGAACGGGTGGAGCACAAAATGAATTCTTAATTGAAAATTATAATAATTGACGTTTGGACGAGAGTATTCGGGGCGTTTTCCGTAAAGTGCATTCGAGTCCTTCCGTCATCATCGCCATCATCACCTTTCTTCTTCCCCGACGATGACCTCAGAAGGCAGCTCACCGTAGTCATTATTCTTGGTTGGTCAACCATTCACTGATAAAATCGCTGCACTCGGTTTGTTGCATCGATTCAAACTCATGGCTTTCCCCCTATTCAAGCTCACATCCTGGATTTATACTAAAATTTCGTGAAAGACTAATATTCATCGTATAAAAACGAAACACCTCAAACGCAGGTATAGTAAACAGAAACTTTCGTGTTATGGTCAATTACACATACGCAGTTTAACTATGCGCGGCGGCTTTCCTTATTAAAATTTAAATGTTTTCCGAAATATGTTTATTTAATTCACGTGCCACGCACGTATTCACAAGGAGACGCCATAAAGGGACACTGCAAATGTCCCGAAACGCAGGCGAGGTCTCCGTTGTTGATTACTGTTAGTTTTGATCTCAGCGTTTGATATGACAACTTTGATTATTTCTTTTTGCCGAAAAATCTGCCATCGTTTTTCATTCTCCTTCTCTTGTTTGGTCCTTTGTGGTCTTTTTTTTTGGCAGGCTTTTCAGTTTTATGCATTCCCGGTGGTAGGGATAATTTGTGAACGACGAAAGAGGGGCCAAACTGGGGGAAGATTGAAAGCACTAAATAAAACAACGACGGTGACACATGACGTTGACTTTGTAACCCCGTTCAGTTGGATTTAGGCCAAATTCCAAACGTCAAAACTTCGCTCGGAAGTCTTATGGCTTCGTTATTTTTTATTTATTTTTTTTTCATAAATTAAAAAGAAACATCAACCGCTGTTAAATAAATTATTCTGGCGAAGGGAGAAAGCCCCACTCGTGGAGAAAGGAAATGGATACGTCGAAGGGAAATGAGTATTGCGTCCGTTGTATTTTCTAAATCTGTGAAATGAGTAAATCATGTCCCACTGAATGTCTTTTATGAGAGCTCGAATAGTTCTATTATCGCTTCCAGATGATGAGGTCTTTTTCATTTTCAGTGCTTTTGAAAAAAAAACCTTCGGCGAAGGTCACCGAAAAGTCAAAGCGAGAAAAGCTCGGACGAATTCGCGAACGAATGTCAAAACATTAGAGAGAGAGAGAGAGAGAGAAAACAGGGACGTTTTCTGTACTTCAGAAGATAATGTTAATTAATTTTAATTAAGCTAAGCCACTTCAAAAAGTTTTCGAGCTCGAAGGGAATTCGTTCTGACTTCTTTTGCCGGTCACGTGATCCCGAGAGACGAAGTTTTCTCCAAAAGAAACGAGATCGTATTATCTTCGCAGACAGTTTCGAATTCGAGTTGGGCCTTTAACACTTTTTTTCTGAGGAATTCGCTTTTCAGTTTCGGATTCTTATCTCGGACGGGGATTCCCATTTCAACATCGCAAAACTCTTTCCCTCTGCTTGGAACGCCATAATGTATGCGCAATATGGAATAACATATGAAATTATAAAGAAAACACAATTTTGATATGATTAACTCCCCTTCTCACCTGAAGATACAGTGGGAGCCCCTGTTTCGATTCCTGTTGTATTTGTCTCTTCTCACCAGCTGTTCTGCCCGTCGTTCGTTTCGTTTCCCTCTTGTACCCCCCCTTTCTACTCTATTTCAACTTCAGCAGTGTCATTCAATCATTATTAAAGATGAACACTGATTTAAGACGATGATGAATGCAGATGGACAAACAAAAGAATTCCAGATTAAATAAAAGTGGGAGGTGCTGTCGGCAGGACGTGGGTTTGCTGAGGGGATACAAGAGACGAAGGGGAGTACACATTTGCAATGGTTTCTTCGTCTCCAGCGATAAAATAAGATGTCACAGCGTATTTGTTCGGGGGGAGAGTGTCAGGTGCAATCGCTGTCATTTTTGTTTTTCCGGAACGGACAGACTCGGTTCTCTCACCTGATGACGAATCCCTAAACCAGCAAAATTTTTTTACGAGAAGTAAAAAAAAACAATACTTCGGTTCTGAGAATCGAACATCATCGAATTTCTTCACTTGTCTCCCGTGTCTTTGGATGGATTTCCCGCGGGGTATCAAAAACGGGAATATTTTAACGATTGGTTGTTTTTGCAGACGACGAACGGGAGAGGGTTCAGAAGAAGACGTTCACGAAATGGATCAACGCTCACCTTTCCAAGACAGACTGCTCCCCGGTGGACGATCTCTTCACGGATCTGCAAGACGGGTCGAAATTGCTGTCGCTCATCGAAGTCCTCACCGAGAAACAATACGTAAGGAAACCTCCCCCCGGGGGAGGGGGGGGGGTGGTTCAGGGGAGCGAAATGTGTTCATCGTCTCAAATGTGTCTCTATCTCCCTTCTGGGGGTCAGAATTAGGTCGAACGCTGTAAAACGTATTTTTAAATCTGACAAAGAAATTGTTGTCTTATGTAAACAGCATTCGTCGCCCGAGGGGGTTTTTATTATACAAGACACGACAGGAATGTTTTCCTGTTGGAAGACTGTTTCCCTCGGCAGACTCGCCCATTGTAATGTTAGCAGTTTCAATTTTGTTTGTGCTTTAGCAGTTTACAGAAATAACAGCGCCCATTTTGGGAATCGCTGATCGAAAGAACGCATTAACGACTCTAAGACATTTTATGATGTCTGTACATTACTTCTAATGTAGAAGTCTATGTCGGAGTTAATAGATTAAAGCAGAGTATGAGGCGGAGGTCATTTTGACTGCTCTCGGCCTTTATAATGTTAAAGCAAACAAAGAGTGCTTCTGCAGTAAATGAGATGGTTGTTTGACACATATTAGTTCGGTCCTAATTGACATTGGGATTTTTCCCTTGACAGAAACGGGAGAAAGGAACGTCCCGAGTCCACGCCCTCTCCAACGTAGACAAAGCCCTGCAGATCCTCGATGAGAACAACGTGAAACTCGTCGGAATGTCGAGCGAGTGCATCGTCGACGGCAATCAAAAGCTCACCCTCGGCCTCATCTGGAGCATCATAATGAAATTCCAAGTGGATCGACTCAAACTGGGAATGTCGGAGCTCCACCAGAGCAACCTGGAAAAGACTCTGCTCGCGTGGTGTCAGCAGAACACGAAGAACTACCCGGGGGTGGACGTGAGGAACTTCACCACCTCCTGGTCGGACGGACTGGCCTTCAACGCCCTCCTCCACCAGTGGCGGCCACATTTGATTGATTACGAGGCGTTGCAGAGGGAAACTCCCATTGTGAGATTGGCCCACGCTTTCGAGTTTGCCCAGCGCCATCTCGGGATCGAGCGCTTTCTAGACCCGGAAGGTACAGTTTCCCCCTCAATTCACTTTCTACGAAGAATGCCTTCGTCCTTACGTTGTTTTGCATTTTCAGACATAAACACAGCGTCGCCAGACAAGAAATCGATACTCATGTACGTGATCTGCTTGTTCCAAGCGTTGTCGAACGAACTTAAAAGGATAAATTCGCCGAAAGCTAGCCCCGGGCCTCGTCCAGTGTCTGTCGCCCTCGGCAAGTACCAGAGCGATTTGGAAGAAGTTTTGACCTGGCTGTTAGAGGCAGAAGACAAGCTGTCCTTTTCTCTGGAAGAATCTCACGACCTCAAGTCGGCGAAAAACCAGTTCGAGGAGTATCAGGAATTGCTGCAGAAAATCGGTCGACACAACGCCGAGATCGCGGACGTTCTCCTCGAAGGCTCGACGATACTCGCCCTGGGGGAGCTGTCCAAGGAAGAGGAAAACGAAGTCCAGCTCCAGGTGGGGCTCCTCCAGTCGAGGTGGGAGCAGCTGAGACTCGCCGCCATCGACAAGCAGTCGAAAGCCCTGCGGCACCTAATGAACTTACAGAACAAGGAGCTGGAAAAATTCAAGGGTTGGCTGACGGACGTGGAGGAGAGGATCACGAGGATCACGATGGAGCCGAGAACGCTGGAGGAAAGGTTGAGAGAGACGCTGATGCTGCAGCAGGAGATTCACGGCCATCAAAGCGTGGCCGAGTCTCTGAAGAAACTGATCATTGTGGAGGACGATGAGGAATTCGACAGCGGTAAGTTCCTGCGAGGTTTTGGTTAATCGAGAAATTCCTGTATCACAACATCAGCAAAAATGTCAAAAGACGACCGAACTTGTATTGTTTGAAGGAAGTCGTCATTTGAGGTAGAAGAAAACGTGCCTTTATACGAGGGAGAAATGAAAGCCAATTTCGAGGCTCAAAGTTCATAAAAAAAAATATTAAAAGTCACAAGAGAGCGAAAAAGCATTAAAAATAACGGCGGGTCGTTTCATTAAACTCTCCCAAAGGCCAAAATTCGGCCGTTATACTATTAAAAGAAAACAATGTGACTTAAGTTTTTATTATTATTTTTATTCTCGATATTTCCTCTGAATTATTCATTTTGTTCCGATCGTTGATTGAGGCATTGAGCCGTAAAAAATGTGCTTGAAAAAAAACAAAAATTGAATAAAAATTTGAAAGAGATCGTCTGGGTCTCATCATAAAGAAAGTTTTTATCTGTTCTGCCCAAGCAACAGATGTCTTCTCCCGGCAAAAAAAAATGGGATGACGACCCTTTGAGATTTCGCACCCCTCAAAAGCGTTTCGCTCCACTTTCAGGTAATCGACGCGTGAGAGAAAGCCTCAAGCTGGGCGAACGATGGGTTCACGCTTGCCAATGGATCAACGATAAAGTGAACCAGCTCCGAAATCTCTCCGCCAACCAGAAACGGGTGAGCGACGAGTACTGCCAACTGCAAGTCCTGGCTGGGGGCGACGGAAGTCACCCTCAAGAACATGGAGGCGGAGCCTGCCTCGGAGATACCAAAGATAGTCGAGCGGATCAATCAGATAAAGAAAATCCACAGGGAGGTACAGGAAAAAGGGGAGAAGATGCACCAGCTGACGGTGGAGGCGGAGAAACTCGACGAGTGCGAACTGGACGGGGAGGCCGCCGGTCTCCTCGTCGCCCTGGAGACGTCCCAGGACCGCCTGGACGCCCTCGAGGCGATATTGGAGGTTCAGGCACAGAGGATCAGGCTGTCGGGGTTCGAAATCAACTTCTCAGAGAAAGAGGCGAACGAGTCCTTCGAGGAAGAGAGGGAAAATCCGGTCGAATCGAAGAAACGGAAAGTGAGTTCTAGTCTGAACGATTTCCATCATCTGGAGGAGGAGTTGAGAAGCTGGCTGGAGCGCTGGGAATCGCTGTTGGATCAGTCAGAATCGGAGCTGCAGAGCGAGGGCGGTCGCGCTGTGGAGAAACACTTGGAGTTGTGTGCGGAAGCGGAAACGGATCTGCAAAACAGGCGGTCGGATTTCGAGAAAGCTTTAAATCTGGGGCAGAAGCTCGTGCAAGAGCTGCGGAACGATAAAGAGACGAGACACGCGGAGCAGAAGAAGCTGTCGTTTTTGACATCTCAGTGGAACTCAATGGAGGATCGGTTGAAGGAGACGAAGGACAAAAAGGAAAGATTGAAGGAACAGAAAAACGAAGAACTCATGTCGGAACTGAGGAATCTGGAGAAATCCATGGAGGAGACTCACAAATGGATGGAAAAAGCCCACCGGAAGAAGATGGCGGATTTGTTCGAGGAGCTGCGTGACAAAGGGGAGGCGCTGATTCGAGGGAAGGAAAGCGTGCAACAGCTGAAGAACAGATTGGAGGAGAACGGAATCGATTGCGAGGACATCTGCACGCATTACAACAACCTCGTGTCGAAGTTCGAAACGTTTTACAACGAAAAGGTGAACGATTACTTGAAGACTCTCGAAGACCTAACGGAGGTGATGGACGAGGAGTACCTGAACAGCATGCTTCTATCGCTGGATGATGTGGAGAACAACATGAAGAAATTCAACGAGCTGCTGAAAACGGTCGCCGATCACAACGAGAGATTGAAAGTGCTGAGCGCCACCGAGAATTTCCCACAGCTCATGCACGTGCAGTCGCGATGGTGCGAGCTGAACAGTCTGCTGGAGGCGAAACAGAAACACCTGACGGAGAACTTCGACCTGCTGCAAAAGCACAACGAGAACCTCTCCTCCATGGAAAGCCAGATCAAAGCTCTGGAGCATTTGAAAAACCAAAAACCAGCCGAATCCGAGATGGAGTCGTACTGCGACCAATTCAAAGCTCTCATGGGCGATTTCGCGGAGCTGTCCTCGAACCTGCACGAGTCTCTCAGAGACGTCGTCAAGGTATCGGATCTGGAACTGAAGGATTTCCTCACGAACGAAGTGAACAAAATGTCAAACAAAATCGATCTCCTCGAAGAGTACCAACAGGATCTGGAAAACACGAAGCGGTACTTACGGGACGTGAACGAGTACCTTCGATGGTTGAGGTCGCTGGAGGAAGAAGGGAGGAAATTCGACGGAGTGTCCGACACGTCGCAGCTGGCGAGAGCCAAAATCGCGTTGAATCACTTAAAAGACACCGTCGAGTCGAAAAACGACGTCTTCGACAAGTTAAACGAAGCCGGTGACTGCTTGGCTGAGAAAGAAATAGACTTGGTCGCGAAGAAATTAAACGAACTGAACCTTCGAAAGGCGGAGGTCGCCGACAGAATCCGCGAAAGGCACGCCCACCTGGAAAAAGCCTCTCAGCAATACGGAGAGTTCAAAGCTTTGGTCGCGCAGGAAAGCGATTGGTTGGACAGACTTGAAAAACGCTTGAGAAAGTCACCGGAGAGCGCTGCTGACGCCGAAGACATCTCCGAGGAATTGGATGTAATTATTAATCCATTTTCTGTTGGTACTGCTGTTCAAAGGCGTTGACATTTTGTTTTTATTTTCAGGACCTCGAGAATTACCTCCGGAATCATCCGGATGAACGACTCTCGAAAATCCAAGAACTGGGGAAGGCTTTGATCGCTGCGGGAGCGCTGTCGGTGGAGGTGAGACGGCACGTGCACGACATCACGGCCAGGTGGAACCTGCTGAGTCAGCAGGCGGGCGAGAGGGCGCAGGTCCTCGAAGGCTCCGCCCAGGAGGCGACAAAATCCGAGGGCCGCTTGCAGGCACTGCAGCGGTGGCTCGCCCACGTGGACGTTTCCCTGACGACGCGACTCAAACGCGACATAACCGCCCAAGACCTGCCCGAAGACAATCAGAAACTGTTGGAGGAGTTCACGCAGCAGGAAGCCGTCCTCAAGGAAATAACAGCTCAGGAACAGAGCTACAGACGAGCGGGGAGATTAGAAGCGGCCACGCGATTGTCGCATCAGATAAAAATGCTGCAGAGTCAGTTCGCTGACGTGAAGGCGAAATTCGACCAGTTTCGGTCGAGCAATGGGATCGAGGCGAGAATCTCGCGAGCGATGAAGGATCTGCGACGTGTGGAAGACTCCGCCTGTCTGTTGGAACTCACGAGTCACTCGCCGGACAACATCCAGGGACAGCTAAATCACTGCCTGGTGAGTATAAAAACTACACCCCGAAAAACTCCCCCCACTAACCGCCACGATTTCTTGCAGAAATTCTACCAGATATTAAGCGATCTGAAACCGGAAGTTGAAAACGTTATAAAAGAAGGTCGAAAGCACGCTGAGGGTCAACCGGAGCTCACCCCGAAAATAGACGCGTTGAAAGAATTGTACAACAGACTGGGCGGGGAGGTGACCAACGCGAAGGCACGACTGGAGGCCTCCCTGGACCTGTCCAAAGCCGTCGAACAGGACCTGGAGGACCTCACCATGTGGAGCGAAGAGCTCACCGACAGGATAGAAGCCGATGCGGAGAACGTCGACATGTTGAAGGTTCGTCTCCGTTGTGGTGCGTACCCCCCCCCCCGGGACGCCACTGAGAATGTCTTTATTATTATTGGCAGAATTACCTCGAAAAGGACATTCCAAGATGGAGGCAAGTGAGAGAGGAAATGGAAAACCGTGCGGAAGAGCTTATCGCTCTGTGCGACCCCGTACCCCCGGACGAACTGAACGAGATGATATCCGCGTGCATAACCCGTTGCGAGAGGGCAGAGCACAGACTCCGCCATGCTCTTCATTCCAGACAGGTAAGAATTGCCCACAAGTCGGTTTATAAAATATACAGCGTGACATTGTTCCCTCTAAAACGCGTTCGCCTAAATAACCCATCTTTAGATGTCCATTGTATCCTATTACCTATAACCCATTAAGTAGCTAAGCCAATTGTAAGAGGCTAAGCCCCTACGTAATCATTCATCTAAAATTGATGAGAGTATATAAATATAAAGCTGTACATAGTAATACATATCTTTAAAGGAAGTGGAATATTAGAAAATAAAAATTATGATTGGCGGAGTTCTTTCCTCCTTCTAGTTCTGACTTTTCTTTACTGTTTTCTAATATCTCGCATTCATGTATGTTACTTATGTGTATATATACTTCATAAACGTTTTATATGTTATCTATGTTTATATGTTCGCTTACACGTGATGTATGTATTATTTGTATTTAAATGATTAAACTCGTTTCCAACAATCCAATCATTAAATTTATAGCTCACACTGTATTTGTATACATTTGAATGATATCATTAGGCAGAATGTAATTTTTTATACGTTTATTTATACACTTGAATGAAAAGACCGAATTAGAGGGAACATTGTCCGATTTCCGATGGAAAAATCAATCGTCTAAAAAGCTTTTCTCATTTTCACGCTTCCTCTGTCGTTCAGTATAGTAACAGTAAGTGTCGAAGTTTAGTTTTATGTCGTACGTTGCGTGTGAATGTTTGATGTGGAATGCTTGCTGTCGAAAACGGTCGGTGCTGCCGCCGCTGCTGCTTGCTTTGGACCCTCGAACCACGTTAATCGACGCTGAGAGGAAAACGTTTTGCACACAAATAAATAAACTAATCACGTTCTAACGGTGTGTGATTAATTTAGTGTTAGTGAAGGAAACATTTTTCGCTTTCGTTTTCGGTGATTGGTCATCTTTGCGCACTTTAACGTTTTTTATTCTTTCTGCATATTCTCATCACGGACGAGGACATAATGCTCGCTTCCAGCTCACATTAAAACCGCATCTGGGATGTTGGCACTAACACGCATTTCACTTAAAAAATCACATTGCTAAGACAAACGCTCGGTTGTTGTTTGCAGAAGTTAAAACCTGCAATCGTGCAAAAGGGAACTTTGTCCGATTCGAACTCCGTCGAAACGTACGATAATGTCAGCAACGGAGAAGAGAAAAGAGAAAAGCGAGTGTCCTACAACCTCCCGCGGGAAACCCTTTCCTGCGGCTACTCGAACGCGGCTTTCGACGACTCCGCCCACGGAGACTCGAAAATACGCGAGATAAAGAACGAGGCCAAGATCCTCGATGTCGACTACGAGGTGGACGTCCCGGAGAAACCCCAGGGGGAGAAGGAAGACGACACGTTCAGATTGGTCGAGGAAAGCAGCCTGTTCTCCCAGCTGTCGGAGAACAAGCTCCAGCCTCAAGGCTCAGACTTCTACGGCGAGGAGAATCCTTGCAAGGTTGTAGAAGTCAAGGCCGGAGAGATACCCAGGTCTGTCGTGACTGCTGTCGAGTCACTCGTCGTGCCCGGACCCGACGACGTCGAAATGGTCCAGATAGTCGACGACACAGACACGGAACCCGAGACGAACTCCCCGGCGATCGTCCGCCGGTTGATGAAGAAGCAAGAGAACGTGGGCAGCGGCTCCGAGGAAAACGTATCCAAGCACCAAAGGGACGATGAAACGGTCAAGACGAAGAGATCCAGCGTGGACGCGGAGAAGGAGGTGCGACACCCGTCGAAAGTCGCCAAGACCGAAGCGGTCAAGCCAGACATCGTCAAGACGGGGAGCAGCCCTCGCCGGGAGGACTCGAACATTCAGGAAGTCACCCCCAAGCAGGAACTCCCCCTGGAGAAGTACCCGCAGCCGTTCGACTACGAAAAGACGAAGCAGAAGAGAAAGTCTCTGGAGGTGACGCCGAAGAAAGAGACGGGCGGGAATTTCGAGGGACCCAGTCCGGACCTGGTGGCCGGGTTAGAAAGCGCGGCGAGCAAAGACACCGGAAGGAGGGACAAGCGGAAGTTGAGAAGTCAGAGATCGAAGACGGACGTGCCCGACACCGACGACGACAGTTTTTACGGGAGTGACAAAGACAACGACGAGGAGCTCGTGTTTTCGGAGGACGAAACGACCAGTGCGGACGTTTGTGCCAGTGAAAGTTCGAATAGCGATGACGAGGGGACGTCTTCCCACGTGCAGGTTAGTCCTGATGGGGATTTTCGGGACGAGAGATCGAAACCAGAATCGGCGATCACATACAGTAAAGCCAAAAGGATAGAACGAAAAAGATGCGATTGTATTTAAATTATTAGGTTGAGTCTTGAAAATTACTCTATTTTTCGTTTCGGCCTACGGGGAACACTTATACTGTATATTTTTTATTCTTTTCCTGGATTTTAAAGGATTTGAACAGCTGCATGTATAGTTCCTTATGAATCGACCTAATAATTTCACACCACAGAGAAAGGAAATGGATGGGACAGGGGATTAAATAAATTTGGAAAACTTTAGTAGATAAGTCTCGAGGGAGGAAAACAGTGTATTCTTATAGTGTAGAATCCCTTTTCCTCTCCACCCTTTCCCACTCCCTCCCGTTGTGTAACCGAGTAATCCAGACCTTGATTTTTGTTTCCGCAGCAGCGGGAGAACACGATGAAAGCCAAACCTGTTGGCGGTGTTCCCGTGTCGGGTTTCGAGGAACACGCCAAGGATATGCTCTCCCGGATGGACTCCATGCTCCAGACAGTGAGGGGGGTGAGCAGCGAGCCCGACCCGAAGAAGCGGCTGGAGGTGCTGGAGAGGGAGCTGAGCAGCCTGGCCCCGGACGCGGCCACCCTCATCAGCCAGGGGGATGGTTTCGTCCTGGAGGTGCACTCGAGGGATCCCGTCCAAGCGGAAAAGCTATCGCTGACGCAGGACAAACTCCGGGCGAAGTGGAGTCAAGTCATGGCCGAAACAGAGGTTTGTGATCAAGTTTACACTTTTTACCTTTGTTTTTGTTTTTCCTTCTTCTTTTCCCCCCTTTTCATTGTGTTAATCACTTAACAGAATTTATGGTTTTTAAGGTTCGTAAAATCCAAGCCCAGAAAGCCGAGCAGATAGTTGACGAATGCCGCGAGCTTTGCGAGAGCCTCGACAGGTGGATCACCAAAGCCGAGCCGAGACTCCAGTCTGCCAATAATGACCAATCTTGCCTGAAAAATCTCCGCGAGGAGCTCAAGCACAAGTGGGAACAGCTCGCCAAAGTCGAGGAAATGAGCTCGGAGCTTCAGGTCCAGCAGATATCCCACGACAGGAAACTCGTGCAGTCCCTCGCGGACAAATTCGAAGCCATACGGGACAAGTTCCAGTCCCTCAACAAGGACTCTCTCCCCAAGAACAAACTCGCCAACGAACCCGGAGCCGACCTCGTCCGGAAGGTGAACAGGATTCGGGAGGGGATCGCCACCCTCTTCAGGCGCCTGCACTCGCCCCCCTTGTCCGGAGCCGATTTCCAGAACTTCCCCCAGCAGGAGTCCGCCCTCCAGTCCATCGGGGACACCATCTCCGAGCTGAAAGTGGCTGTCGACCAAATCGAACTCTCTCGCGAGAACTCCATGAAGAGCTCCAGTCCGGAAACGTCGGGACAGTTGCGCCGGGTCGTGGACAAGCTGCGGGAGGAATGGTCCCAGTTGAACCGCACCTACGGAGATCGCTACGGGAAATGGCTCAGGTGCAACGAAACCTGGAAGAACCTAAAAGCCGACTGCACCAAAATGGAGGATTGGATAACCGCGGCGGAGGAGGTGCTGAAAACACCCTCGAAGCAGCGCCACGTCGACTTGGAAAAACAAGCGACGATGAAGCACAGAACAATGAACAGCATAACCAACCGCTGCGAGGAGATTCTGCTCGGCTCAAAGAAAAACGAAATGGCCGAGCTGGAGGCGAAACGTGAACAACCTGCGGGGAAGGTGGAAGAACCTCCTTTCCGCCCTGCAGTCCGCCAAAGACAGGTGAGTGCCAAACTCAGGTTCGAGATGAAACACACGAGCTTTTGTTTCGATGGCGTTCTCTCTTTTGCAGAGCTTGCCAATTGGAGGAAGAAAACGTGAAGCTGATTTCGCCTGTTAATCCATCCGACAAGGGCTCACTGATCAGCAGGATCACCCTGTTGAAGGTAAGGACGAAGACTTTATTTGGGGGTTGAAGGGTTCCCTATTTTATTTTACTTCTCTACCTAAAGTATGTAAAAATACACTAAAAGTCCCAAAATACGAAACAAAGTCGGCCAGGGGTCAAAATGATTACTTCGACCGAGTGTTCGAGAAAACTCCATTAATTAATTAATTAAACTCGAAGAGCATTTCAAAACTTTCAATTAAAACCTAAACAATGATGATGAAAACCTTTTAATTTCAAACGAACGAAAAAAAGACGGAAATAAATTTTTTAATAAGCTTTTCGGAGCCAATAAGATTCTGAATAAATGTTATTACTTTAATACGAAAATTAAATTCTTTTGAGTGAAAAAGAGCAAAAAGAGACAGTCTTTGAGCAGCGGAGAGGAAAGACAAAGGCAAATAAAAGAAAGGTAAATAAATCGGGATTGTTCGGGGGGAGTGGAGGGTGGTAAAGGGAGGTTAAAAATCGGGGAGATGTTGCGAAATGACACTTTTCGATGTAGTTAACGGCGTCGCCACTGCATTCGAAGACCCCACAACACCCACCCAAACACACACACACACACAACGATTGCATCACTCGTTGTGTAGGTTTTGTGGGCGAGGTTTTGATGGGATCGCTCGAGGATTTTGCCGCTGTCGGGGGATACTGAACAGGAGAAAGCATTCGTCGGGGGGAAATGTGCGGGCCGCGTGTTGCTCCGTGTCGACGAAGTGTGGGATAGATGCCAGACATGACAGTTTATTAATAGACGTGGGTAAGGTGTGCGTGGCGGATCGGATGCGGCGTGAATCAGTTGGTTTTTTGTTTTGACGGAACATGCCGGGGTTTTCGGGTTCGGCGTGAACGTTGTCGCGGGTGAGGATCGATGCCGAGTGGGAAAGATGTTGGGGTGTTGGAGGTATAACTGGAAGTTGAAGCACTTCCCCCAGGAGTACACTCAACAGGTAATCCGTCGCTCCGATTTAAATTCCGCTCGCATTTCTTATATTTTAACGCGGTTGACTCGCCCCAAGTTTGAAAAAAAAAGCGATGTTGTGGATGTCGTTTTCGTCCCTTAAATCTTGGAAAACCCTCCCCCGAAGAATTCCAACTGGAACTACCCCAACACCGAAGATACAGTGGATTTCACCCTTTTTTGTTATAACTTCATTTCCGAATTCAAATTTGATGCAATTCACGAAGAGTTCGCTCGATCGCAACAACTGGCGAATTCCTTCCATGTTTTCATTTACATTTTGAATGAGTTCGACTCGAAAGTTTTTCTCCGGGAAATCCATTTCCAAGATTGTTGGAACTCTCGCAAATAAAATTTAGCAGATATTTTCTCACGGACGGTTCGGGCGAAACATCAAACGGATGAGATGGCTTTCACACCGTTGCGGAGTTTGAAAACTACAAAGTGAAAGAAAAACATTTCAGGCGAAGTTTTTTTTTTTTTTTTTGAGAAAACAAACACGCAGAATCAAACACGTTTGAGTCATCGAGAATTTCCCGCTTAGAAATAACACCGCGTGTGTCAGAAATTATAAAAATAAACATATACTGTAGCGATACTGCATCGAATCGAAAAGTATTTCGCATGTGGCACGGATAAACTGTTAAAGAGTTACTGATTTTGGGGGAAAGGAAACACTGTAATTTTTTGTTATTTTTTTTATTCGAAAGTAATAATTTGAGTTGATTTGCAATCGTCCTTCTTCTTCTTCCGGGGATGCCGAGTCGTCGTCGTCGTCCTCACAAACTGTGCTATATATAACCCTTTAATAATTATTTAAGTCAGTCGTAATGGCGGATGAAAAGAAACATAAATATATTAATACCAGAGGAGAATGAATTGAAAATTCAAGTGTCGCGTTTCGATTCACGAGAAAAATAAAACGTATTTGGTTCCCGCTAATTGTTCGGGGTCAACGCCACAATAAAACAATTCATCTCTTGCAAAAGTCCCACAGTGGCCCACGCTCCTGGAAACATTACAGCCCACCGATTATGGTTCGCGTGAAAAATGGCCGCCACTCACATTGAATTATGCATTTGACGAAGTCTTCGTCGCCTCCTGAATTCGTGACCAATTTGTTCTTAAATCTACGACAAATAAATCTCCTCTGCTCTGAAATAGGCACGGTCGAGTCATAAGTAACTTCCGAAGCGGCTGTTTGTATCTAACCATGACGACAAGTGTTTGTATTCATTCTACAGACAAAGTATTGAGAAGTTAGGTTACTTATTTATTTTCCCTCCGTATTTTATTTATTTCTTTATTTATCTTTTTTTTTCATTTTTTCCAAACTAACATTCTAACTGATAAGAAGTTGGGTTATTTATCTATCTTTCCCTCTATATTTTATTTATTTCCTTATTTATTTCTCTTATTTTTATTTCATTTTCTATAAACTAACTTTTAACTTATAAGAAGTTATTTATCTATCTTTCCTCATATTTTATTTATTTCCTTTTATATTTTATTTTTATCTTTTATTTATTTATTATATTTATTTATATTTTCTTTATTGTTATTATTATTGTACCTTCTATTTATTTTTATTTTAGATTCAGTCATTTATTTTAATTATTTTTTAATTATTTACTTTTATTTATTTTTATAATTTATTTTATATTAATATTTTTATTTATATTATATTATTTATATTATTTTATTTTTATTTATTGACTTTTATTATTGACTTTTTAATTATTTATTACTTTTAATATTTTAATTATTTTTATATTTTACTTATACATTGTTATTTATGTATATTAATTGTTTAAATTCACTGTATATTTATAAATTCATTCATTTATTTTTATTATATATATTTCATTAATTTACTGTACTTATTTTTTCGCGCCTAAATGTAAAAAAAAAGGACTTACGTAAATTATTAAGTGCAATCTGTGATTGTGTGGTAATATTGACGTATCATTAATACTAAAAAATAGTATAATATAACTGAATAAATGTCTGGGCCTAATGAATAACTTTGATGAAGGCTGGAAAAAATCCTGAATTAAATGGTGAGCAGTCTCTCCCCGAAGGCCCCGAAGGAACTCTTGAGAAATTCCTCCCTTTAACGCAGGTTAATTCCCTAAATTAATTAATTACTTTTCCCTAATTTACCGTTTGGATTTTCATTCCCAGAGGTAGTTTACGTGTGTTCCTCTCTCCCCGAGGGAAACCAGTCAAATTAGCACGAGCTTTGGTTCCTTGCCCAAACGCTTGTATTTCACCCCTGGCAGATGCTGCACCTATCGCCGCCATTTATCATCATTAATTTGATGTATTTCGGGGGCCAGCCAAGACGAAGCATTAACAATTCATCATTCCGTCCCCCTCCGCCCCCCCATCCACCCCCACCGATTATTCATCCCCTTTTTTCTCTCCCTCAGAGCCGGGAGGAGGAACTCCGTCAGGCGCTTCGCAGCATGGACGTCGTCAAGAGTGGCCCCGACCAGGTCCTCAACAGGGTGGCCGTCCACAACGCCCTCGGCAGCGCCCTGGAGCAGCGGGAGAACGTCGAGGGGAAGCTCACGTCCCTGGAGAAGTACACCTCCCGGCTGGACGTGGTCGCCGAGTGGCTGTCCTCGGCCAGGAACGAACTCTCCGCCCGGAAACAGTGCTCCCCGTCGATACTCGCCGAGGTGGCGGACAGGGAGGCCGAAATCAAAGAAGTCCTCGGGAACTTCACCAATTTGGAGAAGGAATGCAACGTCGTGGAACAGATCGTCTCTCCCCAACTGCGGGTGAGTATGCGTCAATCAAACCCACCGACCGGGGGTTGACAGACAATTTAAAAATACAAAAAAGGGTGGGAACGAGACAAGGATGCAACCCGACACGACCACCAAATTGTGCATTCCAAAGGGGGTGGCGGAGGGGAGGAATTAGGCCTTCCCAGGGTTCGCCATCTTGTCCATCATTATGCCTTCCATGATAGAAGTCTTCGATTTAACTACCCTCGGGCTTTCTCCCCAAAAGTTGGAGAAGAAGACTGAATTTAACCCTTTGCCCGTAAGCGAAATGGACTAAACTTTAAGTTTGTGATTTAAAAAAGAAGATATCAGTCGTCATTTTATCTTTTATCCAGTTTTCATTCAATTATTCTCTAAACTAAAAAAAGATGGTAGATTTTTTTGGAGTTTTTATACGTATTAATTGAAGATTTTGTAAATGTGAAATAATTCCCCGTCGGGTGTTAACACCACCCACATCATTTACGGTCGCGAAGGGTTAACGTGTCGGAATGCTTTTGAGTTATGAACCAATTTAAGTGCTCGAAGAGAGCCAAAGAGGAAGCGGCGAATGAAAGTCCCGAGGGAGACTTGGACGGGTTCCAGGCTGTGGCCGGGAAGTGCCGAAGAGTCCTTTCTCCTTTTGAAACCAGCCCTGACATTTGACTCTGAGCAGAAGCCGTGAAAAAGCAGTGGCGGAACCTCTCAAAGTTAACATGTCTTCTGCTTCTTTTTCTTTCTTTCTTCCGTTGTTGCCCTGTTCTTGTATATTCTTTCAGTTTTATTACTCTTTCTTTTCCCCTGGTTTCTCTCCTTTTCATTTTTACTTTTTTCTTTTCCACGTATTCCCTTTTTCTTATTTATTTTCTTTCCATTTCTCATTTCCCCTTTTTTTATTTTTTCTCTTCTTCACTTATTTTCTTAGTTATATTTAATCTTTTTTTTGTATTTTTTCCCCCCTCTCTTTTCTTCTTATAAATTTTTATCTTTTGTTCTCATATTTTTTCCTTTTTTCTCCCTTCTCTTTGCTTCTCTTTTTTTCTCTTTCTTTCGTTTCTCAATTTTTCATCTTTCTTTTCACTATTACCTGTTTTTTTATATTATATAAATATGTTCTTCTCTTTTCTTCTCATATATTAGTATATTTGTTCTCACATTTTTCCTTTTTTCTCCCTTCTCTCTGTTTATCATTTTTTCTTTCTTTCTTTTCTCAATTTTACCTATTTCTCTTCATTTTTACCTGTCTTTTATATATTATATAAATCTGTTCTTCTCTTTTCTTCTCATAAATTTTTATCTTTTGTTCTCACATTTTTTCCTTTTTTCTTCCTTCTCTTTGCTTCTCTTTTTTTCTCTTTCTTTCTTTTCTCAAATTTTCCCTTTCTTTTCTCAATTTTACCTCTTTCTTTTCAGTTTTACCTGTTTTTTATATTACATTAATCTGTTCTTCTCTTTTCCTCTCAGATTCATTTTTTTATTCTGTTCTTTTTTATTTTCTCGCTTTATCTTTTTGTTTATATTTCCGCTCTTTTTCCATTTCTTTTTCTTCATTTATTTAACGTTTTCTTCTGCTCTCCTCCCACAGTCTTAATTATCTCTATCCAGAAAAACACACAGAAAAGGTCGTAAAAATATCTTAAAGTGGGTGAAACAGGTGAAAGAAAAAGAAAATTTTGTGTCACTCGATGTTAGTTTTTTGTTGTAACTGCTGCTGTCGGAGTCGAGATTAAAAAAAAGATAGAATATCGCGCGAGACAGGGGATGAGGAGATGATGTTGAAATCCGTCTTTAATAAGTATTTCCAAGTGCCAGTTTCATTGTTTCACCCCCCCCCCCCTTTTCATCTCCTTTTTTTTCTCTCTCCACAGACAAAAGTTAAGAAACTCCGAGAAGATTGGCTGTTCATTAAGAATTTCGACGTGGAAAATCCAGAGCTGTCGTCGACGTCGAGGAACAACTTGGGTGAGTTTTCGTCCTTCATCCGCCCCCATTATGACGTTTCCATAGGGAGGGGATGAAATTAGGGGATGGGAGAAGCGCCTATGTGAGGTTTAATTTCCGTTTCGACGTTTCCCTCTTACAAATTTCTCTTTGGAACTCCCCACGTTTTTCTTTTCTGCGGATCCCGAAATAATCTCTCTCTCTCTCTCTCTCTCTCTCTCTTTGCCTCTCTCTCCGCCTGCTTGGCACTCGGCCTGTTGTATATCAATCCCGGGGTGAGATTGTTATATTTCATCCGGTCCTTAGCTGTCTTTGAAATATTAATTAGTCTCAAGGGTGATTTGTTTTTCTTCCGTCCTTCCCCGTCTTCCTGTATCGTTTGTCTGGGAATGCGGGAGAGGGAATTCCACGCTGGTGTTCCCTTGGCGTTTTGTCAGGGAATCACTCCCGTTCATTTTTGAGGGACCCCCACGCGAGTCGGTTTTCAGCGCCAGATATTTTCCCGGGAACGGAAAAACCGTCCCGGAAGTGATTTTTAGGTTAACTCTTCCCCCGGGACTCCAACGGAAAAAGGTCAGACGTAATTCATGTCTGACATTAAAACGGGACGTCGTGTCCCAGTAACAATATCTGAAGGGATTAAGGCTGTTAATCATAAATCATTTCCCGGGGCGGGCGCGGGGGGAGAGAGAGGGGGTGTTTTTATTTTTCTTGCAAGCCTTCACCCCCCGAACGCCAGATGGCGGACTGAGAGGCGGAAGGAGAGAAACGGCGCATTAATAAAAAAGAGATTTAAACTAATGATTAATTAATGCGCTGAAATATTAATTAATTGAATTTAGTTAATGGGACATTATGGGGTGAATGGGGGGCCGGCGTTTCTCGCGTCATTGGCTTCTCGGGAAGTGAATCAATCCGAAGGATCGGGGGATGAATTATGGAGGCGTAATTAATCACGGGATTTCGGGGAATCTCGACCAGATTTCTGGATTTTCCGGCTGGGAAGTCGAGCAGGTCGATGAATCGTTCCTCAGAGAATTCGCGGTGATAACTCGGGTCCTGACATTTTGAAAAAGCAGACGCAGAGGGCGTTTATGAAACAGCATTAGGTTAAGCGATAGACTCTGCAGATCGAATGTCACTTCCGGGAAGAAATGTCTCCGCGTCGGATGTAAATTCACTCAGCCAGGGCGAAGGAATCGATTGGGAAAAGGAAAGGAATCGCGAAAGGGTTTCGAAAGGATGAAAGGGTTGTATATCAGATCAAAGGATTCGAGGAGGGTGGAAAACAGAGGGTCTAAGGAGCGCCCGGGGGCAGACTATGGTTTTTGTCAGCTTCCCAACGGGAGAAACAGACTGAGAAGTATTCGTGTGAGTTGACTTTATGACAAAGGATTCCTTTGTGATGTGATAACCGGGAGAAATTCCGGGCGCTTTATTGTATCAGTCCCGTGCCCTAAGGCTTCGACCCAAAGTCAATGGCGGTTTATCTGTGTTAAATCACTAAAGTAGTTGTGAAGATGTACAAAATTCTCCAGTTATTACGTGGTTTGATAGAGTTTAAATTAGTGAACCTTTATTCGGGCCGCCATCGAAAGGGTTCGACTTCCGTTGGATAATTTTCCGGATTATTTTTCTGCTCCTATAGTTAAAAATGGAATGTCTGCGTCGACAGTGGGGTTTTCAATAGTCTTTCAACGCTTTGAAACAATCGTTGGACAATTCCAAAAGAAAAGAAACGGTTTTAGAAGACAATAAAAAGTAGGCCCATATATATATTTCGCATAAAAATTTTCGTTTTCATTAAAAAATTGATAATTTTGATCCGCCAAATTCCCGAAAAATGATGAATTTATAAGTAAAAATCCCGTATTTAAATCATTAGCTGAAATTTTCGAGGAATTTCTTCCGAAGCGCCTTTTTTTTACTGATTTTTAAAATTCCCAATCCCGTAGGATTGAACAGTGGCAATTAATTAAAACATCTGGAGGGTTGTTTTTATTTTAATTACTCGGGTTTTCGTTTTCATGTCGAGGGGAGGAATCATTTCTCCAACGAAATGGATTGTAACGTCAGAGATTCAATCGCTTTCCTGTTTTATTTGACTTTTTTATTCTGACTTTATCTGTGCTTTTCCATCTTTACTGTTTCATCTCTTTCGTGACACTCTGACGCGCTCTGTGTTCATCGAATCATCGAATGATTGGGTATTTCCTTAGAAAAACAATCGTTGTTAGTCTGTGTTCATTACAATTGCAGTAATAAGTGTAAGTACGATAGATGGAACTTAAATTTGTATTATCTACAAATAGATCCAGTTAAAAGGTAAAGAAAAATATGATGTCAAAATGTCTCCCGGTCGTGACATTGCTGAAATGAAGTAAGGGATGAAATGTACAATGTGGGGATTCCAAAGATCGACTTTCCCCAAAAGGAGAACCCATAAAGATTTTTTTTTATTGGATGGGTTATTTTCGTTTATACAGTTGAAGCGAGTCCTTACAATCTATTGCACCTCTTTTTCGTTTGTCGAGCTTTTCAGTCATCGCTAACGTCAACGGTTTTGATTTTTCAGAAGCGGAACCCCCGAAGAAAAGCGAAAAAGTCGGCTACAAACGCGAGGAAAGCGCCGCCGGATTCGCTCTTCGTTCGAGATCCAGTTTCGGTGAGTCAGACGTTCATAGATTCTTTAATCCAGGGAAAAAAAAGGGGAGCGGATGTCCGGGGCGGAGGCTCTGGAAAAGACAGCTCCGAAGGTGGAAATTAATAATGGATTTTTCGCGGTCTCAGCCCATTCGACTCATTTTCGAATGGAATCACCCCCCAGCGAGGGGGGGGGGGAGAGTTTCCCCCGGGGATTCATTTAATCCTCAGTCTGGAGACATTCATTCCCAGTAAATTCTTGCCAAATGGCTTTTATGCTCGAATAAGGTCGTATTTAGGTCGAATCATAAGTAACTTCCGGTTTTGTGGGACGCTTTTTTTATTTATTTATTTTTCATGGGAAGTATTTAATTTCTGTGTTGGTATAATATGGTTTTTCTGTAAACTCAATTGTATTTACACACTTATTTTAAATTTAATTAATTAATTTTAATTTTAATTTAATTTATCTGTTTAATTTTAATTTATCTACTTAACTATTACTTAGTTATTTACTTTTTCATAGCCGAAGTTTATTTATCTATTTTTGTGACTGTATTGATATAAGTTTATGTATTGTGGGAGAGAATTAAATTCAAAATAATACATTATTTATAGTTTTTTAATAATAATACAGTTTTTAATACATTATATAGTTTTTTTTATATTCTTTTATGGACAAAGTTTATTTATCTATTTATTTTTGTGTATGTATTGATATGAGTTCATATGTTATGAGATACAATTCATTTCAAAATAATACATTGCACTCAGTTGTATAACAAATTTAACAAATAAAATATAATAATAAAAATACCATAATATAAATAACAATAATAATATAATACAAGTAATATAAATAAACTCAATTATATATATTACAACAAATTATACACTCAATTGTATATTTTGAGTGTTTAAGCTTAACTTCCCGTAACCCATAACCCTTAGATAAAAACAGGAGTTGAATCGGAAGTTAGTTATGACTCGAACCTAATGTTTTCTCTCTTTGGCGATTCTTTCCATTCGCATAAAGGCGGCGTTGCATAGCCCGAGTATAATGGGAGATATAGGGGAGATATGGTTATAAATACAATGGGTTCTACTTCGAGGGTTTGCTCGTGAGTTGGGAAACATTCAAGTCGAGCAGGTTCCACAGTGGAAATGGATTGAGTCAGCCGAACAAAAGACACAAATTAACAAAAATCGGGGGACCTGACAAAGCCAAACTATTTTAAGCCTTTTCGGGATTTCCAAGAAGTTTCCGCGGGAGGTCTCCGGATCATGACGGGGATAATCGTAAAGATCGGTTAACCCCGAAAGAGGAGAAGAGAAAAGATAAGCCATCTCTTTGTCCGCGTTCCAGTTTCTCTCTTTTCTCCCTCCGGGGAGCCATAATCTCCTTTGAATGCTTTCTGACCAGAGCACGTGAAAGTGGGTGTCTTATCGGGAATCATCCCCCGAAACGAGTCGTACAAAAGAGGGTGCAAGGTTGAACCTATTGAACAAGTGATTAAAAATCCCATATTTTCCGGCTCCCCTAATTCATCCTCTTCAAATTCTAACCCGAAGGAAATGCTGGAACGCATACATCAAGGGGTTGTGATTTACAGGGCGTGTGTAAATTCACTTCAACCCCCGCAATCCACCAGGGGAGTGTGTTAATCGCAGTTTTCGAACCGAGGAAGCACTCCCGGGGAGATTTCGATGACAAATGTCAAATCCCTCCCCGACATTGAAGTCGATTTCTCTCTCATATTCAACACGTGAAATCTTTTCCGAAAACTTAAATCATCCCCTCCGTACCTTTCATCATATCGACCCTCCGCGCGAAAGGGGATGAGAATCTAATCGTCTTTCCTTTTTTAATTTTCAAAATGCCCCGCCCTTCCTCCCCCCCGTTGCTTTTCCGGGGGAATCTTTTCATATTTTTTTACGTTTTTAATCGATAAAAACAATTCCCCTTAGTCCTCTCTCTCCTAGAGAAGAAGTAGAAGAAGAGGAAGAAGAAGATTACGTGGCGGGGGATGGGAAATTAATAAAAATGAGGAACGACGTTATCGTCTCACTTTTTTTTTTTTTTTTTTTAAAAAAAAAGGCGGCCGACTGCTTCTGCGGGGAGGGAGCAACCCTCACGTGAAACTGCTTTTTCATTTTTTGAAACCCCCTCCCGTCAGCAGCCATTCATTAAATTACCCTTTTCATCCCGGGCGAAGTCGGGGGTTTGCAAAAGGCAAGGGGTGCAGGAAAAAGGGGGATGCTCCGAGAAGGAAGGCAGAGGCGGTGACGGCTCGAGAACAGAAGAGCCAAATTATTTATTGCTTTTGAGATTTTTTCTAAAGGTTTGTCGTTGTATTTTTTTTACAAAACCCGCTGTGTTCACTTGGGGGTATTTAAGTCACATACATACATACATAAATTATTTAAAAAAATTAACTTTTCCATAATAGATTAACATAATAGATTTTTTTTACTTAT
>JAQIBA010000259.1:0-45961 GCA_028293925.1 Brueelia nebulosa
TTATTAACCCTGGAAAGACCGGCATTTCAGACTCCCGCGAACGACCGCTGGGGTCCGCGCGGACCCCAGAGACTTTGCGCTAGTTCCTTTGTTTTTCTCGATGGTTTTTTTTCATTTTTTTATTGAAGGCGAATTAAAGGATTAATAAAAAGTCGAAAATGTAAAAATAAGCATTTTTATTGAATATAAAATAATTGAAAAACGCAACAAACATTAGTAAGATAAATCACTCATGTAAAATTTTTTTGTTTTATAACTTTTCGCTACATATTTTACAAAATACTTGAGAGTGTTCAGGACAGACATTCAGTTTGCAACGAGAGCAATGAGTTTTACATTTTTTGTCTTTAATTCTGGGACAAATGTGGCATCTTTTCTTTGTGGTAGAATCTGCAGTGGTAGCAACCTCAAGTTCTTGGAATTCTAAATTGACGTCGGCTAACTGTTTCCCTAAGTCTATTAAAAATTTTCTTCTTGGAAGTTTCTTTTCACCATTTACTGAGAGCCACAATATATAGGCGTTTAGGGCTGTTATGTCTATCATGTTATAAAACACAACCAATGGCCACCTTCGGGTCATTCTTTTTACCGAATAACATCTAGTCATTTGGTCCATGCGATCCACCCCACCTTTGGTTGCGTTATACGATAAAACAATTTCTGGTTTTTTCTGCTCATCCACTTTGTCATCATGATGATGTGTAGACAAAAGAGTGACCGCCTTGTTTTTTCTGGAGCAGTAAGAAACAATTGTTACGTCAGGCTGAAAACCAAACAAACTGGACCCAACTGATCTTTTACCCCTAATGAATTCTGGTGGAAGTTCGCCCTTGTTTTTTCTAATTGTGCCCACAATTGTTGTATTTTTGGTGAGCAAGAACCGAGCTAGTCTGATACTTGTAAAAAAATTATCGCAGGTTATATTTCTCCCTGTATTTAAATAGTCCGAAACAAGATTTTTCACCACCGTTTCACCCACATTTACTGCCCGTTTTTCCCCCGTCTCTCTGCCCTTGTAAATCATTAGTTTCAAGCAGTAGCTTGTTTCAGAGTCACAGAGGGCCCAAAATTTTAGACCATATTTACCGGGTTTGGCAGGTAAATACTGCTTAAAAGGGCAACGTCCACGAAAAGTGACAAGTTGCTCGTCAATGGTAAGACACCACCCCGGTTTATAACCCTCACCCAAGTATTTATTCCATTCTTGAAAAATGTCATCGATAGGCTCAGTTTTATTAACAGATCTGTGTTTTCGGCGAGCTTCGGCATTATCAAATCTAAGAATCCGTAATAATTCTTTAAACCGGTTTCGACCCATTATTTTACTAAAAATGGGTCTGCCATCTATTTGGCTCCACAGCTGACTAATCTCTTCATTTTTCGATTTGTAGACCCCAATCAGAATTAACACACCTAAAAGTCTCTTTATTTCCTGCAGGGTTGTATTTACCCAATTTTGTTTGTAATGCAATTGCCCCTCTTTGTTTGTCCATTTAACAATTTTTTCGAGTAATGAATTGCGGAAGAAAAAGAGGAACGCAGATTGTAAATCAACAATTCTAGTTTTTGCGAAGCGAGTTATCCCACACTGTTCAACTAGAATATCTTTTTTACTTTTTCTACCTTCCATACTACCCATGGGGGTTTTCAGCCAAATTTCTTCTTCGTTCTTGGAGAAAAACATTTCCGTTTCTTCATCAGGAAGGGGTTGAGCTTCGGAATCTTCATCAGCAAGGGGTTGAGCTTCGGAATCTTCATCATCACTGCATTCTCCTTCTTCTGAGTCACATGAAATAATCCTATCTATTTCATTGTCACTGCAACTTTCACTACTCTCTTCATCAGATTCCTCCAAACTGTCCTCGAGAATCTTTCGTATTTCCTGAGGTTTCAGTTGCCTAAACAAAATGTGACATTTGTGTATCCAGTCTAATTGTAAATATGTTCACCAAAGGGTATATTTGAAATTTAAGGTAAAAGATTACTCACCTGCACATGGTGACTGGATGTTTGATTTTTTTCTTTTTGTTTCCAAAAATCACAAAAAAACTAAATGACCGCTATGTTACAAAACCCTCAATTATTCAGAACCAAGCTGTTGGGTGATTTGCTTCTGACTGTTGACAAAGTCCGAATTTAACAGCGTTTTCGAGTTTTGATGAAACAGCGAATATGGGGGCATAAAGAGCTCAGAACAAAGAAGTCAAAACAAAAATGAAAAAAGAATATGACTCTTAAGAACAGTAAGGCACACATTTTGCGAAAAACAATGCTCGACATTGTATCTTTCTCTATATAATTTAAAATCTTTTTAGATAAACAAGCTAGAAGAGCTGTTTTTGCATTTATTCGGCACCCATTATTCATTATCTATGAGATTTGAGCGCCCAAGAAGCGTGGGAACTTGAAAATCATAGGAAATAGTCTGGGGTCCGGACGGACCCCAACGGTCTTTCGCGGGAGTGTAATTTTTTACTCGGAAACTAGAAGGAATTTTGGAAATCTGAAAACACCGGGTTAAAGCCTGAAAAAAGTTAGGAAAAGTCACCGAATTTCAACATTTTACAATGATAAACAAAAGAGCTACAGCGGAAGAAAAACCGCTTTGGGGTCCGCACGGACCCCACGGTCTTTCTAGGGTTAAACTTGTTTTTTTCTTTCCAACAGAATCCTTCGTTCGCTTTACGGGATTTTTCCTGTATTTTTTCCACCTCGCCTGTTTCAACCCTTTTTCGTTTATTCGCCCTCCGGAGGTGATTTTCGATTTTCATACCTCGAGATGGCGTTCTGCAGAAACACAAAGCTTTCGTTGTCAGTCAGGTAAAGCGAAGGTCATTTGCAAAAGTGGAAGGAAAGGGGAGGAAACCCCCGATTTCCAATTCAGGCGCCCTCACATGAAACCAACCCTAAATTTTAGCCTTTGCATTTTTTAAATACAATTCTCCACAATCAGCATTTTTAATAGCTTCCCTTTGCTTTCGGCATCTCTCCCTCCCCCTCTGCAGTCGAATATATTGTTCTTTGCCATTGAAGAGTCACGCGATGTCGAATTCCTCAGCAGCGAATTCCCGAATAAGTGACCTTTCGTGCAAACGGTCTGCGCCCCGTTTGTTGAGGAGAAGGGGGCGGGGGTGGTTTGTGGGGGCGGAACGCTTTCGAGGGCTCCGGACACTACGAAATCCTATTAGGCCCCCATCAAGTGATTTAACTAATTTCAGTAATTATTAAGACTCGGGGGAATTAAAGTTAATAAACTAATTATTTTTTCGTTTTGTTGGTGGATTTCTTTTTGTATAAACAAATGAAATCCTTCGCTGGAGGTTCTTTCAGAGAAAAAACTTATTAAATCAACGAGAAGTTTCTCTTTAAAAAAATGGAGATGATTTTAAATGCAAAAAGAAACTTTCGAGAAAACTCATTCTCGTAGTTTAATTAGTTATTAAATGTTAATAACTGATTAGCAGAAGAGGGTGCGCAGAGTGGGGGAGGGGGCTCACTTAGAATTTCTTTCTATTTTCAGCTTCTGTTGATCCATGACTTAGATTCTGTGCGAATTTCCGCCATTTCGACTTTGCATAGAGAGTAAAATTCCAGAACTTTGCTCTGACAGTCAACTTTTATTTTAAACTAGCGCCTCCCAACCCCCGGGTAGTTTGGACTTTGCTCTCGCAAAGACTTGGGAATTTCAATCTACCTCTGTACCTCAATAACAGATACGATAACACATCTCATTGTAACTGAGGACACCTCAATAATCCCATTGCACTTAACGACAAAAATAATGTTTCTTCTTTATTCAGTCATGGTTGTTGTTGATGTAAGTCCTTTTCTGCTGTTGCTTCTCCTCTTTTTCTTCCTCCTCTGTTAACCATCTCTTTTCATCAAATTCTCTTCCATATCCTTCTTTCTTTACTACTCTCCCTTTTAAATGGTTCTCTCTTTGGTCTGCAACTAATTTCCCATTTTCTCATTTTCCCCTTTTCTTTTTTTCTCCTTTTCTCTTTCTTCTCATTTTGCCTTTTTCTCATTTTCTCTTCTCATTTTCTCTTCTCATTTTCTTCTTTTCTCCATGTTCCTGCTCTCACGACTATTGCCTTTGCCTCCTTTTCCGGTTTTACCCTTTTTACAACATTTTATGCAAGCAGTCCTTTTGACTTCTATGACAGAATCTAAAAAAAAGCGTATGTAAACCCATTTTAATTGTAAGCGTAAGCGTAAATTTAAAATTTTGTCGAAAGTTAAGAAAGAATTACAAATTGAAGTTATTCTAATATTAGAATAACCCCTAATTTAAAAACTAAAATGGACTGAAATCGCCAAATACGTATGTGAATATAGATATAAAATAGCGGGCCACATGCAACCCCCTCACGGGCCGGATAGGGCCCTCGGCCCGTGGGTTGGGCATGACTGTAATAGAGGAATGAATCATCTCCAAAAAGATCAGTGAAAGGGTTGAAAGACGGGCAAAAGGCGAATCCCTGAATGTAAAACCGAAGAAAAACTCTAGTTTGGTCACAGGTGACTAAAGCAAAGGGGTGGAAAGGGGGAAAAATGTTAATTCAAGGCGAAAGTTGTCGAGCTCGGATCCAGTGAAAGAATCGGTGGAACTCTTGCGCCTGTCGAAACCGGGTCAGGCCACACGCAGAGCTCTAGTCTTACACAAAACGTTGTCAGAGCGCCCCACTCCCTGCACAGTCAGCACTCATAAACAATCAGCAGACATTGAGGCTGATTCTTTCTCGAGTCCGCTCTCCCCTCCATCCCCCCCGCCCTCCTCGAACCTGAACACACTCCTCGCTTCGATCGATCATCCCGACACCACTTCTCCCCGACACACCCCCGGCACCCGGGGCACCGCTCTGACGATGCATCTCGCGGTTCGGGCTCGCTTCGACTCGTTTCTGCATGTCGCGAGGGGCACGAGCACTTGGTCAATTAGCTCACACATATCATCGGATTGCTCCGGCGAGTCTGAGGGCAGGTAGGTGGAGTGAGGGGCCCGGGGGCGAAGCCACCCCCGCCGTGGAACACACGGAGTGCGCGGTCGGTTCGTGGAAAGGTGAGGTGAAATTCCACGTAAATTTTCTTTCCCTTTTGTCGGAGTTTATTGATAGGGCATGTGTTGTGGCAACGGTTACGACGCATGCGCAGTGAAGGGCGAAGCTCGGGGTAACCATGAACCCCTTCAGAAAACGATTCCAATAAAATAAATTATTTATTGAGCGATTATTATTTCATTCCACGTGGTTTTTCCACTCTAAATATGGTGGGGCGGATTCAGGGGTTTGTGGGGGCACTGTGGGATTTTCAATTTGCTGCGTTTTGTTTTTTCTCGGGGTTTTCTTTCTCTTGCCGCCTTTGACATTTTCTCCTGCGTAAAACGTCTTACTGCAATAGCGTCTGGGGGAATCCTTCGCTGGAGAATTTTCCGCTCTCCTTTTAATTATTAACCACCCGCATTGCAGTTCGGTGTTAAATATTGGAGGGAAACTAATCTTCCAAATGTTTTTCTCTTAAAACGAAATTAGGAGACAATCCACACAAATTCTTGGGGTCAGTTTTGGCCAAAATTATTTTTTTAAGGGTGGAATATTTTTTATCTTGGAAAGTTGGTTTAACCCGGAATTCATTGAAATTCAAGGAATCTGTTGAGATTAAGGATAGACTGTGAAACGTTATTAATACGTATATATTCGAGTTTTCTTTGAATACAAAAAATACAAAATCACTTCTTCTCTCCATTTACGAATATAGCTGAATTTGTAAGTTTCTTCTTCATTTTTTCTTGGTGACCTTCACCCCCTCACTGTCCCTTATTGGACACCGCTCTCTAATTCTTTTTATCTAAATATTCTATTTCTTCTTCTCTCTCTTTCTTTCTCTCTTTTATTTCTTTTTTATTAAAGTTTGTCATTTTTCTTTACTTCTCTTACATAATTGGTTTTGTTTGAACAAAGAATTTTCTAAAACCAATCGTTGCAATTTCTTTAAGATTTTCGCATTTGTTTTTAAGTAGTTTATCAGTGTCGTTTTAGCATTTCTCGAACTTGTTATCCAACCTATTTTTCCTGGTACATTTTGCTTGACTCAGAGTATCTTTTGCTAGACTTACTACCACTTTATCACTTTGTATTCTTCAGCTGCTCCTGTTTTGCTGGCTCTATTATACCTACAAATGCCCTGCAAATAACTTCCGCTGGAGTATAACTATGTATCGCCATGAATCTTCTCAGTTCTGCTCCTTTTTTCCTCTGTTTATACTGTGTATGAAATTTATAATGCGAAATTTCGGTCTGGAAGACCTTCAAGTGCTCAAAAATGTTCAAACCTGCGGGTGCGATCACGTTCATAAATTTTCCGAAGAATAACATTAACGATTTTTCGGGGAAAAAAGGGTTTATTAATGAGACATTGGACAATTCCCTTTCGTTGGTAAGAAGAAAGTGATCGAAAACACTGGTGACTTTCGGAGGGACCAAAGTTTTGTTGACACGTGCGTCTTAAATTTTTCTTAAATTCAGCTCACGTTTGATTCACGTGAACGAATGACAAAAGCGTTACGAAAACATCGGTTTGTGAAATCCCGAGCAAAGGAACTCTTTTGTGCGGCGAACCGAATTGGCACACTGTCCGTTTGTCCGTCTGTCGGCACTTTCCTCCTCTTCTCCTCCGGCCGACCTCGAGATCCTTCCCCAGGTCCACTCAAAAGAAGAGCTCATGACCGTTAAAATAAAAAGTAATCGTGACCAATCCTCGAAAAAGAAAAGAAATCATCAGAATCAATAACAAGGCCCGGAGAGAATAGGTCAATGGTTTCTTTTCAGAAAGAAGAAAACCTTGTTTCCAAAGAAACATTTCTTTCGTTTCAAAACAAAGCAGAAAAAAATAAATTTTGATTTTCGGTGATGTGCAATTTTTTGTACGCGGTGCTCATGTCCGATCGTTACACCCGAAGAATTGGACCGTTGCCTGATCGTGACTCAAATAATACCTGAGACTGATTTGGGAGACTTCTGTTGTCGCACTAACGGTTTCATTGAACCTGGAGCGAAAGGGTTGTCATTGCTTACTTTGCCTTTTTCACCTGTGTTCCCAAACCAGGAACTATTTCATCCCATGGTGTCTTCAAAATAACATTTTGTCTTTTCATTCAGAGACTCTTAAACAAAGAGTTACTGTATATCTTTTGTATTAATTGTTTTGAAGATGTAAGCAATTTATCGAGATATACAGAAATGTCTCTGTAGCACTGTTATTATTAGTTATTATGCGCTTCCAACGGTGGTCAACGGAGCTACTCTTTTCCAGACTCAATTTGTATACCGAAAATGATCCATAAATTAATTTGGAGTCAGCAACAACGTCGTGAAACCTTGCGAAATGAGACTCGAGGTCTCGGACATGATAGTCGTGTCTTCGTGAATTGCCACAATCCTATTCTTTTTTGTCTGCACTGGGCCAATGCAGTGGTGTACAAATCCAGGAAAGAGAACGCACGTGCCCGTAACGAAGATTCCGAAAACCGGGCGAGATTTGTGCAACGCCGTTGGGCAACCGTTGCGCCACCGGGAAGAACCACCCCAAGGCAAAGGGTGGAAGGAGGCCCTCGAGGGTCTTCCTTATGGCGTTTCCATCCCACCGGCCGGAGAGGAAGTGCCAGACAGGTGCTGGTGTCAGGTCGCCAGGTGGCACTCAAACCTTGGCGATCAGTGCCGGCGCCAGCACAGGGGAGGACTTATCGCCCACAGGAGGGACAACTCGTGTTGGCGACCTTGTCCCGTCAGGTTCCCTTTGGCCGAGGCGGAGTGGAGTCGGGATTCTGCCCGCATCAGCCCAAGTCAACAACCTTAGATTGGGCGGCCGAGCTTTCCTTCATTGCCTGCGTTCAAGGACAGTTTCCAAGATGAAATTCAAAGCTAATGAAATGCAGGGAGTGGTTAAAATACACAGAAAGTGCGGCGTGAGGGGGTGGAGGAAAGGGGAGAGCGGAGGGGTGATTTATTTGGCGGAAACGCCGTATGTCCAACTCGCACGAGTGGGAGTCCGCCCTTTGTGCAGGTTTTAGTGTATATTTTGGGGAAAGGGGTGCGAAAGGCGGTGGAGGGTTGTGTAAAATTTTCTTTGGTTAGCGAAACGTTGTGCGCATGCGAAATCTGGCAAATCCCAATTGTTTCTTCATTAAGAGCACTTGTCGGAAAGTTTTTTCTTGGGCGATTACTTGAGATTATTAAGGATCGCGTTCCTTTTGTGAATGAAGGAAAAAAGGTGTAGAGGGACCAACTCTCTCCTTTGTGTCTTCAACTTTTTATCTCCGAATGAATCGCTGGTGGGAAAAAGGAGGGCGGGGGCTCCATCTTGTTTTTCTCTTCTCTAAACCTTAAATTCCGCCTTCGAAAGCTTTCGACAGTAATCCAACGCTTTTTATTCTCAACCTCAATCAGAAAGACGATATTTGTATATTTACCGACTTCGCCACTGTTATTATTAAACTAACATTTTTTTTTCCTTTTCCTCTTCCATTTATTCCAATGGTGGAAGCCGTATATTACACAATTAAAACAATACAAAATGTTACATTATAATGTTATATTACAGTATAATTTTACAAATTAATTAATACAATGCAATTACACAATGTTGCGTATAAAATGTTCCCATTTTTTTAATACAATAATATACAGCATACAGTTTTTTTTTAAAAAAGTAAGCAACGTCTCTAGAGGTAAAAAGCATTGTTATCCTTTAATTAAGAGATTTAAACAAAAAGAAACAGTGTGTATTAATAACCCATTCTTTTCCCTCATTTACTCCACTGAGTTAAGAGCATTTATTTACAATAAAAATACATAATATTCAGACCAAGTGACAAATAAGTTGCAGTCTTCTACAGTTGCGCATAGTTTTCCTTTATTTTTTCTAAATTTACAACAGTTTTTTATTTTATTGGTATTTATTTATTTGATTATGCAGGGATTAAATTGCTCTTATATACTGTCTCCAAAAATAATATTTTTAACGACTTCTTAATTTACTTTTAAATTTATTTATAGAACTCATTAAAAATTATTAGAATTCTCGTATTTTATCGTTTTTTTAGTTATTTAGAAATAGCGTAATAATAATACAGTAAATTTATTATGATTAAAGACATTTTCCCAAAAATTCAAATATGAATTTCTAAAAAGAAATAATCTATAATCCCTGGGCAGTTAACTTCTTAAATTTCGAGGCGTTTTAAAATTTGCTTCACACAATTAACCCTTTGCGGTCGTATGTCTGCTCTCTGCCACCACAGCAAGGAACTATAAAAATATATACTAATCATATACTGTATCCATTCCTATATCAGTTTACACTTTTCCTAAGGGAACTTCAATGTCTAATACGATACTCCATCGATGGAGATAAGGAAGGAGTGTTGTCTTTTAACAAAACGTTCACAGATACAAAGATAATTTTCTGAATTGTATTTAGGAGTAATTATAGATTCTCTCTTGTTAAAATATGACTAAATATTAGTGAATATTATGTATATGTATCCCTGGTCTTTCTAAAGAAATTAATTCCGACCAATAGACATTATACGACCGCAAGTGGTTAATTGAATTAAGGGATCCGTTGCATTTCAGTATTTCAACCGACAAAAGGTTTCGTAAACCTCGCTAAATTTAACACCCTTCATATTTCTCAATTTCTCGCCCTTTTCGGAACCTCGCAAACATGCTAAACTCTTAGAAAGTATTCGAAAATAAGGCGACGCTTCCCCGAGACGAAAGTTAACCTTCGCCAAGGTCAGCAGACAGAAACCCCCGAGTTTCCCTTTCGGGGCGCTTCGGGGGAGAGATCGATGCCAACCGACCACGACATCCAAATCCTCATCTAATAATCCGTCATAACAATAAATTCGCTCGCGGTTGATAATGCAGCAATGATAACGAGCGGGAATGGCACAAAACGATACCTCGCCGCACGGGAGTGCAATTAATAAGCAACCAAGTGAGCATGCGCACAACGGCGCGCCGTGCACCGAATGCGCGCCAAGTCTGTGGGCCCTCAGTCCTTCAGCCGCGGCGCGTTGCGGAGATACGTTCGCCAGACGGAGAGATTTCGCTCGCGAACCTGCCAAAAGGATACAAAACTACATTTACCCGTTGTATTTTGTTTTGTTCTCCCGTATTTTCCCGTATTTTGCTTGTTTCCGTTGGTGGCCGAAGAGGAAGACGAACGAAACCGGTGGAATCCTTAAGCGATGTCATTGTCAGCGGGAACGCTCGCTTTTCTATGCACAAATTGACAGGTGTTTGTGAAGTGTTAATTTTCATAATTAGTATCTGACAAAAAATTTTTAGGAAAATTTGGAATCTGATTACGTTTCAAGTGCGATTTTAAAATAGTTTTCACGTATGACTTGAAAACTTTTTTTATTTCTCCGCAAAAAGGTAGGCTCATGCCTTTTTTGAATTTTCAATGAATTCATTATTTCCCTCAAATAACTTTTCTTCTTCCACGTCAGTTTTAAACGGTTTTTTACTCTATGATTTCTCTCCTTTTTTCCATTTGTTTTTTCATATTCGGCTTTTACTTTCGTTTCGCGTAAGAAACGAAACTTTACTGTTTTATTCTCCTTCGGTTGAACGACATTGTCTTAGCCGATTCCCAAAGCCGAAAACCTTGTTTTAATGGTTAAAAAAAAAAAGTAAAAAAGACCGACCTTGTTTGAATACGGTTGAAAACAATGGGAATCGATTTCCGGATTAAAAATTAGTTTTGTTGCTAACTCACTTTTTCTTTTTTTCTGACACGAAATTCCTAACCCAGAATTACGAGTCTGTAATTATAATAACAAGTATTTTAATTTCTTTGATAAATAAAATAAAAAAAACTTTTAAAAAAAACTTTTCTGTATTTTTCCCAGACTTTCTCGTCGCCGTTAACTTTTGCAATTGCTTTTGGCAAATCAGTTTGGACAATCGAGTTTTTTTTTTTTTTTTAACGAAGAATCATAACTCAATAGAAAAAGAGGAGAAAAAAAAGAGAGAAAATTCTGGAAAAATGGATTTTACTTCCCTTCGCGATTTTTGATATAAATGAGATAAAAGTTTTTTGTGGCATTTATAAGTCAGAGGCAATTTGGAATTGGCCTTAATTGTAGTTTTACTTTGTACAGTATAAATAATTGGATCGTACAGTATATAAGTATGTTAGTGTAACGGTTCAGCGGTTGTTAATTCGAAATAAAAGGAGAGCATTCGAATAATGGCATTTTGGGGAGCGATTATTCTTAAATTATAAATCGCTTTCGGTCGTAAGCGAAATTAAGCTTTCCTTCCCTTAGCTTTCTTTAATTGCTGATCGCGAGTGCATTTGCCCGTTTTCCTTCCGTCGTTTCACAGACAAATGAATTTGCCAAAAAAGAAAGTCTGTCATCCATTTGGGGGAAAATCATCCAAAGGCCAATTTCTGCTTTTAAAACCTTCAAATAAATTTTTTTGCTGAATAAGCATTCGATGTTTGTCTGTGCTCGTTTCCCGCCTCGACAGAGCCTTCGAAAAACGTTCCTCTTTTGTTTTCCTCTCAAAACCGATCCTGAGAATAATAACGGAAACCAAAAATCATCGGTTTCGCGACAGACTTTTACACTTCCGGTCGGTGTTTTCTCATTTCCGGGAGTTATGCATTCGATAATATGCCGAAACTCTGCTTAATTCATTCGGTCTCAGGTTCAAATACCTTTGTTGACATTTTGGGCGGATTTTGGGGGAAAAACCGAGCGGAAGGAAGTGCCATCTCCGGTTTGAACGAATCCTCGAGCGATGTCTGCACAAACCAGAAACCGAACTTCCCCCGATCAGAGCCAAAAGCGCACCCCTTTGAGCTGACAACGATGAAAAAACATTCCCCAAAACTGTGCTTAGACTCGAAAACACAATAAAATAATTCCTTAAATATCGATATTTTAAAAAAACATCCCCAAACATTCCTCAAATGGAGGGAGACTTTCGTTAAAAAATATAAAAAAAACAAAACGAAAAAACTTGGAGGGGAAAGTTTTCTGTTTAAATTTTTTTTTTATTAAGAAAACAAAAAAATTTAATTTTTCTTCGCTCAGGGGTGAGGGGGAGGGGTGGAGATAAATATTAAAAAAATTTTAATGAATTAACATTGAAAAATAATTCGTCAAAAACAGTTGTTTTTTTCTACGGTTCAAAACAAATTAGTGTATCTGAGAAGTTGAGTAGAAGTTTAGGGTTGGGGTGGGTTTTGAGGAACTTTTTTATTTTCGACAGGGGGTGGGCTTTATACACTCGTTCCTCAATTTACACGGTAGATTCGAGTCAGGCAAAAACCGTGTAAAATGAGAGACACTTTTAGAAAACAGAGGGATGCGTTTATTTATTCATTTTTTGAAAATTACGACAGTATTCTTTTGAAACAATAACAAAAAACGTAAAAAATAAACAATATTTTGTACATTATTTATACAATAAAAGAATTAAAACATAAATGACCTTCTGAACAACTAAAACTTAAAGAAAACGAAATAAAAATCACTTTTATAAGAAAAACAGAAGCAGATGATGAATCAATATTTTTCCCATTTGATTACTAAATGACAGCGATCAGCACTGATTGACAAATACTGTAACAGACGCAAAACTAACAAAATGAGACCAAAAACTAAATTTATTAAAATCGTGTAAATCGAGGGAAAAGTGGATTTTCTCTATGTTCGTCTTTTATACATTCATAAATAAATAATTACATAACTAAATATTCAAATATTTATCCCCTTATTTCCAATATCTCCTCTCTCAGCCCTCTCTTTATCTCCCCAAGATACAGTATTTCTCATTATATCTCCATTCCTGTATTTTATTATACTGTATTGTCCTCTGGACGTCTCTTCCGCTTCTCACAAGCTGTTGTGACTCAATTTTGCTTTTTTATTTTCACCATTCGGCGAATATTCTTTTTTTTCTGTAATTTTGAGAGTGTTATAATTTAGGGGTTGATTTAATACCGCTCATCTTCACTCGACACTTTATTTAGAATTGTAATCATAATTAACAAACTACTCTTAAATTAACATGTTACATTACATCCAGGAAAAAAAGGCGCGAACTCACTCAGTGCTGCCAACCTAAGAAAGAGAGCATTTTTTTCAACTGCTGCTCCCACACAGATGACTGCCACGCGGGGCAAAACCTCACAAGAACCGCCCTTTAATGATCGTGGGAATGAAAAGAACAACATTTTCCTCACAGAGTCCCAAATATTGCCATAAAAGTGCCGACAAGTCGTGGAAGTCTTGAGAAAGCCACAGAAACATCTTTCGCCAACTTTTTAACGGTCGCTTTGTCTTTCTTTGCATGTTTTCCCAAAGTGAACATTCCGTATTCCGAAAATACGGTGTTTGATTGGAGGGAAGACTCACAAAATGGAGGGCGGGGTGGGTTTCAGCCTCGACGAGGGGATGATTTCCAACTTTCTGCAAATCGATTCTAATTGGGGGATTTTGTAAATGCGGAACGAGGGGCGAAAGGTGAGGGGTTGGGGGGTGTTAGCGGAAAAAGAAAAATAGGGTTTCACTCTTTAATAAATCTCGGGTAATTGTGACTGGATTTTTATCCTTAATCCGGCTCTGACCGATTTAAGCGGCGATAGGAATCCCTTCACGAAACGGATTTCGGGATGGAAATGGGAATTCCACGAGAAAGGATTTCGACTGAGGTCAACACACAAATGGAATCGAAATATTTTTTCAGATAACCGAAGCGAACGGGTGCGCATGCGGGTTTTAAATGTTTTAAATAAATACATTCGGGTGATCGCCGATAGAATAACGCCCCATTGGCGGTCGCCCCCAAAAGGAAAGAGATACATAAGAGGCTCAGAGTGGGCGAGTTTTCGGTGGGAGCCGGCCTTCTCTGCTTCCACGCTTTGTTAGTGTTGCCTCATGCAAGAACAACACTTGGTGAGGTCACGCGGAACATTGTTGGGTTAGACGCTCTTCCTTCGAGAATGGCCGCAACACGCATTCATGCAGTTCCATCTTTGCCCTCTTTTCCAAAAAGAAACCGCAAATAATCCAAGAAGGACGACTGGCAAAAGGCCAGCTTTTCCAAGCTCTGTCACCAATCAAAAACCATGTTTTCCTTTATTGAGAATCCTAAAAAAAGGGGAGTTGGCGAGCGCCGATAAAATGGAAGCAAATAGTGTTGTGCTCTAGAAAACTACCCTTCTGCGAATAGGGGTGTCTTTATTGGCCGACTTGGAAAATTCGATGACTGTAGTCTGGAAAAGTTCCACCGTTAACTTGTAAAGGCAACTGTAAAAATTCGGGAGCGAAAGTTCGGGGAAACGTTTAGAGTGTTCCTTTTTAAAAGACTTCTGTTGGAGATTTAGAAAAGAGGTCGTTAAAAGGGAGGGAAGACGAGGAAGGCTGGAAACTTTTCAAATTTTCCTCGAGCATAATAAAGAACGCCGAAGGAGGCGAAACTTTTGTCTTATGGCCGTCCTGACGACCTCACCGCGGGAGATCGTTCCAAGGAGAGAGGAACAACTGCAGGAAGGCGGTGGAAAATGCACGGGAGGAAAAAACATGGAGAATACTTTCGGAAAGTTATTAGTCATTTAAAAAAGCGCATCAAATAAGATGAGTTGTCATCTCCCGGCGAAAATATTTTTTCCTGCAAAATCGGTTTTAAACGAAATTTGCCACGGTAGAGCGATTCTTGGTAAGCTAAGCATAGCCGTGAATTTTTTGTGAATGTTAACGGGCAAAGATGGAGATAAAAAGCGGTAACGGGAATTTCTCAGCAGCGGATTAGGAGGAAGAGTGATTTTGGTTTCTTTTCCCAGATGTTGAGATGCACTTTTCAATGGGAAACAGAGAAACCGTTGCCAATGCTGCCAACAGAAGTCACTTTAGAGCAAAATTTTCTTATTCGGTTATTAACACTTGTGGAAGCGTCATATCACATAATTATAATAAATCTGTTAGGGAATTATGTGTGTTAGTGTGCACACCGTTTTCTATTAGCTAAGATCTGAAGAACCACTCAACCAATTTCCAAAGAATTATCTACGCTATGTCTTTTTCTCGAAATTCCTCCAAAATATGCAAAAGCCGAGAAATCTTCACAAAACCTGTTTATGTTTTTGAGTACAGTGGGCAAAGCATTCAAAGTATTCGGGGGTTACACATTCGATTAAGAAATGGATACTGTATTTCCTCAAATACTCAATGCATTATATTCTTTGTGTAAAAAACATTTTTCACAATTTTCATATAATTTTCATTCAATTAGTAATTACTTTGTGGTGGATTAGTAGGGTTTGTCAGTTTTTCAGAGAATTTGATGTAGAAGTGACATCTCAAAGTTAGTGTTAGATATTTAGAGCTTAGAATAAAAAGGTAAAATATAAAAAGTCCACTTTAGTGTAAGTAGCAATTTAGAGATTACACACCAAAGAGAGAACCATTAACCAAATTATTTTCAAGGGAAAGGCAACGTGAATTGAGCAGAATTACGAGTGGATTATGTGCGACTGAATGATTATATACTTGTTATTTTCCATTAATTTATAAAAATTATATATATTATTTATAGTTAAGTTGAATGGGATTGTCGAGGCGCGTTCAGTTTTTGAGGAAATATTTTGTTGTATCTTATATTAAGTCCCAGTGGGGGTTGGAGTGGGAAGCACTCAGTAATTATATAATTACACTAGTAGTTACAGTTATAATTATATAAAATGGTAGTGCTGTTGGGTGGATTTTTATCGGTGCAGAAAGTCAAAACTGAATGTGAGTTTTCTTGAGTCTTCGGAATTCCTGTTAGAATTAACAGTAAATTGTAAATTATAAAAAGTGAACGGGAGGGAATTATTCCGGAAAAAGGAGAATAAGTAACAAAGAAACGAAGAGAATGGGGATTCCGCATTCGGGGACAGTCCCCCTGACTTGCAGAAAAGCATTCTGTGTCGAATGAGCCGAGAGGAACACAAAGGCGAATGTACTCCCGGTGGCCCCCTCAGAAAGGGCTCCGCCCCCCGACGAGCGGCGGTGCGATAATGGGGGGAAATGATCGGTTCCCGCAGCCCAATTTGTGGGGGTGGCGGGGGGCGGGGAGGGTAATGGCATCAAGTTTCCATCGATCCTCCCCATGCTGTTCTTCATCCCTTTCATCCGGGTCGATTAATCTTGGGAAATTCGCGTTATGAGCCAAAACAGATTTGCCAAGATAATAAATTTTAATTGAAGAATAGTTTAAAATTCATAATTAAACGGATTACCTATGCATAACGCGTTTTCGAAAAGGCAAAGAGGAAAAGGTTTTCCGACGAGGGCGGAGGGATGATCTTGGCGGGGAGGGGAGGATTATTATTTATAAGGTGGATTTCGGTTTTTCCTTTGTTGAAAAATTAATCTTTTATCGCGAAATGGGGAATTCCTCGGGGGACTCCGTTGGGGCAGCGGCCATTGTTAAAAATTAGGGGAGGAGTGGGGAGGGGAGGGAGAATGGCGAATATGGCGCACATCCGTCGTTAAATACAAAAAATTGGCGGCCGATATTCGCGACTGACACTCCATTAAATTTCTAAATAAGATGACATCATTATTATGTAAAAATTCTCATTTAGGAGAGCAATAATTTTGCTGGAATTATCTCACATGTGGTTTCATGAATCACGCGTGACATAATCTGTGCTGTGAAGTCGTTCCCCATCACCACTTCGGCCTTTCCGCCCCTTTTCAATCAAATGCACATCCACCAACCACCAACACCAAATCTCTGTGTATAAGGGTGATTCCACGTGAAAGGGGTCGGTGGCCACAGGTCGATCCCCTCACCGATTTTTGTTCCTTTGTGCCTTCGATGGAAAACCCCCAAATTTTAGTTCGATATCTCCATCTGTTTCCGAGTTATGGCTCTTTAAATAAATCGGTGTCCGACTCGAAAATTGACAACTTTGCACTCCCGCCCTGCAATACCTATTTGATCTCCAGAGATGAGCTTTTGTATAGTCGGCAGAGCTTTACGTGCTCTTTCTAATGACACAGGTTTCAACTCTGTAGCCCTCATGGTAGTTGAGCTACAGCGACTTGAAAAAAGATACACAATTGGGCGTCAAAAACATTTTCAATTTTCACCGCCCATAACTTTTTTTCACATAGACCGATTTCGGCCAAATTATGCATGGCGACAGTGCATCACTAGAGCTTCAAAATGAGCCATGTTGGACGTTCCTAGCATCACCTCATCCGGGAGCCATGGGAGTGGAAAGTGGTCGGGAAACGCCATTTTAGCTATTTTTGCCCAAAGTTGAGGCCAAATAGCAAAATAGTGTCATCTCAGATTTCGTTCTAACTTTGCTCGTTGAAAGGGCATATCTTAAGCTTTCGAACGCACCCGTTTCAATTTTAGAGAAACCACTCTGAGGGGGTGAAATCGCCCCCCCAATGTACCCATGTCATCAATGGGTATGCATATGAGTCTGGCGATTTGTGCCCCATTTTTTACATGTTTTCCTTAAATCAGGCATAATTATTCCTCTATTCCGCCCGTGGGCATTAGAGGGTCTTCTTCTTGGTCCAGGTGTACTCTTTAAATTTGGCACTTTGAAGACTCTCTGAACTGATAAAGTTAGAAGGCCTAAAAATAAGTTAGGCCGATCCTGAAAGCGATAAATCCTCCGAGGGTTCTTTCTTACTTCCTCTTAAGCGCAGAGCTAATATTTGCTTGTGGAATACCACTGGGACTAACTTCCATTTCACTCATGAAATGGAACTTTCTTAAAGAGCGAAATGGGTAACGCGAGGGCAGAGAGCCAAAGGAAGTGTTTTAGTTAAAGTTTTAACCCCCTGGAAATCCCTCCCTCGAAGAGGGGGATGAAGACGTTGGAAGTTTTTTTTTTTTGAATTTAAAAACGTCTTATTTCGTTGCCGTCAGGGGTTAATTTATTAAAGGAGATTTTGAAAAAGGTCGAAAGACATAAAAATAAGTTTTACAAGGGCGAAAATGCGCACTAACCTTCGGTCAAGGCCCTCATTTATGCCATTTATCCCCTTTTATAACCCAATCTAATATTTTTATCTTAACGCGCTTTAAAAATTGGGGAAAATTGGGGAAAATTTTTACTCGCGTTTTCCACTCCATCTGCTTCCGTTTAAAGCAAACGTTTTCAACCAAAGGAACCGTTAAAAATATAAAACTTTCTTTGCAGTTTATTCTGTCCCACATAGATCATTTAAACCTGAAAACGTGACTCAAATATTTAAATTGAAAATTAACCGAAAAAATCCTGAACTGACATAAACGACGCAAACCCTCCGTCGCGAACTCTTTCGTTTACGTTTTTTGAATTTTTATCGATTTTTTTTTCGTCTGTTTATAAACAACCACTTGAATTTGTTGTTTGTTATTGCTCGAGATTTATTTGTCTTCCGTCCTTGGAATGAATCCCCTTGAATTGGATGAAATTCCTTGTCTCATTTGAGGGGAGTGCGGGGAGGGCGAAAAGGGCGAGAAGGGCTGTGCGGAGGGGTTGGCGATTTATGGGGGCAAAGGTAACCGCCGGATTGTGGTCGTGATTAACTTCTGCTATGTGACATCCGAAATTAAAAAAATTGTTTTATATTTTTCTCTTTTTCTTTTGGTTTTCATTTATTGTTTGGAAGAAGTTTTGCCGCCCTCAGATTTTGCCAATTTTCATTTCCATTTCTTTTGACTTCCTAAGGTTGGAAGGTTCTAAAGATTTTTCTTTATCTGTCATTTAACTATTTTACTGTTTATTTTTCATTTATTTATCTATCTAACTGCGATTCATCCGTGTAATAATCGGTTTCTGTTTATTATCTTTCTAACTATGTTTGCTTATCTATTCGGTCATCTGTCGACTTCTCCACCATCATTTCCTTTTATTTATCTATCTAATTGTCATTTTGCATTTTTATATTTGTGTTTATTTGTCAATTTATCTGTCTTAAATGATGTATTTGTCTATTTTTTCATTTCCTCGTTGTCTATAAATTATCTATTTATTCATCTATTTTTAATACATTTACCCGCACATTTATTTATCCATCTATCTAAGAGCCTATTTATCTATTCCATCTATTTATCTACAGTAATGCTCAAAAGTATTTTGACAATACAATATTTTTAGTTTTCCACCCGTAAGAGTTACTTACAGAGTGAAATTTCATTAAAATACTTTACAATATTTATACTAATAATAGACAGAAGACTAAGTAAGAGCATTAAAGAAAAAGCAGAAGACAAAGAAGAAAGTTATGTTTTGTATAATTTGTTATTTTAATACGACAAATATATTATTAATAGTATTGATAACTAAATAATACGAAAGCATAATAAAATAATTAATTAAGAAACTATTAAATTTTGTAAGTGAAAATATAATTTTGAGCGCTACTGTTCGACGTCTGTCCATCTCCCCTCTTTGTGAGTTTTCCTCGTTCAGATGTCGATTGCAGGGGATGATGACGTCTCGGAGGAGAACCAGGGAGGGGAAGATGGGGTTCTGTGGGGGATTGAGCGAAAGCCTCGGGGGGCAGAGGCGAACAGATGAGAGAAACAATGCAGTTTCGCACGAATTGGGTCGAGTAATTTTAGCCTTGGTTGTGGAATAGTGTTTGCGGAGAGGGGTGGGGGTGTTGGGGTGGAACATCTCTCCAGAAGAGAGAGAGAAGAACAACAAAGAAATTTGAAAGTCCGAGTGTTTGAGCAAATTTACAGAAGAAGAGACCCAACATTTTTCAAGAATCATTTAAGCGCTAAATTATTTGCATTGAACGCACAATGGCTCTTCTCTTTTCCTCCTCTTTTCCTCCCATTTTCTTCCTCTCTCAATCGACAAATTGCCCGATTTGTCCAAATTTCCGTGGGGAGGGAGGAGGGCAGGAGGAGGGGGAGGGGGCGAGGGGAGGACGGACTGGAGAGATTCCACCCACGAGAAGAAAAACATCTCGAGTTCCTCCCACTGCCCCGTTGTTGAGAAACAATGCACCGTTGCCACGCAATTAATAAGGGGGGAGGAGGGGGAGGAGGGGGCGGAAGGGGCGGGGAAGATGATCAAATGGAATGATTTCGACTTTTTCGGATTTATTGAGGACAGCCTTTCGCCGAGTGTTTGTCCGAACGCCATAGCTGTTCTTCGGTCTTTGGTTATAGGTTATTGGTGGTGACCGCAGAATGCACATTTATTGTTTATCGCTCGTTGGGACTGTGATTTTATTTTGATTAAACACTCTTTAGATATACATTTTTCAGTTTATCCGGCGGAGATTATTAAAAATGGTCGCCCAATCGCCTCATTTTATGCAGCTTCCAATTGTGTATAGTTTTTAAGGTTTATAAATATTCAACCCCAACTCGTCCCGTTTATTTTTCTTATAATTTCCAGTTTACATTTAAATACATTAAATACATTTTATTACACATTATTTAAATAGTGATAATATTAAAATAAATTAAAATTAATTTACATTAAAGCGTGGCCTACAGTGAAGAATTACGCAATCCAACCACTACAAAATCTACAAGACTCAATAATAAAATTAATCATTCCCAGAAACAAATGACAAAACAACTAAGGTACCAATACACATAAAACAATTACACAAATACAAAATTACACTTAAAAAACAGCCGAATACAAACTAAGAAATAAAAATGACCTCATCACTCCCAAACTAATGACAAAGTTACAAAATATCTTAACGAGTTGTAACTCACAACTGAACCAAAAACAAAAAAGAAAAATAAAAAATCACCATTAAATACATTTAAATACAATTCCAATTTTGTTTTATTAATATAATAACAAAAACTTTACTTTGTTTCAAACTTAGATTCCAAAAATTATGAAAAAATGGAGAGAAATAATTTTTTTTGAGTTTTCCAGCGAAATTTAAGAAAAATCAGAGGAAAAGTGGTCGTCCACAAAGCAAAAGAAACCCATTGTTTAATCCCATTTACAAGTGTTTTCGTTTTTGGCTTTTTGCCCCAAAACGTCCCCTCCTTGGCCACCTCCCCCAGATAACAATGCCCCTTCGTCTGCTCTGCTCTGTCCTTTTCCTCCGCGAATCGCTGAATTGTTTATCAAAAAACGAGGTTGCGGTCAGGAGGGAAAAGGAAGTGGGTTAACAGTCTCTGACTCGAGTCGACAGCCGGGGGCTTATCGCTTGTCATGACCAAGGAAAAACTATTTTAAGACAGATCAAAGGCAGTCGGTGGGAACACTCACACGGCGCCCTTTTGCAAAAGACTCGACCGCGATGTGTTCTCACAAACATCTGTGCGGCCTATGCAGATTACTATACTCAAAGAGTATAGTATTTGACACTTGTGATTGAAGCCAGACTCCGATGTCGCGAGGGATTTCACTAATTGGGAACCCGCCCACAAAGGTTGCTGAATGTGGAGAAAGTGTGCCCTCGAGAGTGCTGAGGCCCCTTTGTAAGCTTTCGCCCACAGAAGGAATTTATTTGTCTTATCTGAAGTCGATCTCCTCCGCATTTTATTTGATTAAGGCTGATAATAATTTTTTGTTTTGTTTTGTTTTCAGGTCCTCTGAGCTTTAAGGCATCGGCCAGGCAACGCTTTCTGGCTTTTTCATAATTCGCAATCAATTCGGAAATACATATCATTAATTAATTAAGTTATTAATAAGTCGAGAGTAAAAATAAATTCGGTTTGCAATTAACGATGATTCAATTCGAAACATTTTCATAACGCGTTTTGCAATTTCCCTTTTATTATTCGTTTTGCTTTCCTTTTGCATTTTGTCGGTCGTTTGTAAAGTGGTCGCGAAGTGGTGAATAACGACAGCAAGTGACGGCTGTTTCTTGTGAAAACCGTGGATACCGGACTCAGCACGTCGATCAAACGAAGCCGAGTGGACAAGGTGACTCCCCCAGCCCTTTCCACCACCGGCCTGACTCCTCCACCTGAAAAGCGCCGGCGGGAATCCCCTGACCTGGGACCCATGGATCAGACCATGGCGATGGCTCTAACCCAGAGCACGGATTCGGTCAACGCCGCGGTCGAGGAAGAGGTAAGTGTTGGTCAGCAGACGACAATGCTGTCCTCCTCAAGTTAATGCGTTGCCGGCGCCGCCGCCAAATAAGTCGTCAACTGTCGTTGTGCATTTCTCAACGACAGCAAATGGAAAAAAAACATTTCGGTTCGGTCGTAAAGAAGTCGAAAGCGTGGATCATTAATTTTTCCAACGACGTTTTACACCCGATACGTTATCAGAGATGTTTATTGTTTCTTCACTGTTCTCATAATATCGTTGCATTTGAGAGACCTCAACACCAACTCTCCCTTCGACGGTGAAATTATCAGGTTCCCCTCCCCCTAATTAGCCCCCTACAGAACAACCCTTCTCTGCTCCCTTCGCATTTCCTTTCCACGACAACTTTAAGTCTTACACCCCTTCCACCCCTCAGCTTTCTTTTCACACTAACAATTGTCGAGTCTGCTTAAAGGGAGGTAAAGCGCCAAAAATATATATCATTTTAGCAAAACATGGACACATTTCTGTTACCTTATACAGTATATATACTGTAGGAACTAAAGTATTCTTAATTTTATTTGAATTTTTTAATATTTTTTGTTACTTACAATATTATTTTATTTCATATTTATAATTTATTGAATTTGTATTATTATTGTATTGTTTTTATTTATTTACATTTATTTTGTAATTGTACTATACATACTGTATATTTTATAGTTTGTAATTTTAATAATTTTGTAAAATGTTTCCGCATTTAAATACTTTATTATTTTACTGCTTTGTATGTAATTATTTATTTATTTATTTAATTGTAGTATACTATTCTATAATTGTAAAGGTAAACTGTTATAAAACATTTTAATGAAATTTCACTTTGTATGTAACTCTTACGGACGGAAAACTACAAATTTTGTATTGTCAAAATACATTTCCTTCTGCTCCGCGAAATCCGGCAAAGTCTAAAATATAAAACCACCCTCGTCTTTAATCATTGATTTTCATTGGAGGCTTTCCTCGGTCAGGGGTTAACCCCCCACTAATGACCCGGGGGTTATTCATCACCGTGTGAAAACCTCTTGACAAATATCCCTGTCATGTCCAGGGTTTGAAAAAAGAGAATGTAGTCAGTGGGGGAGGGGAGACGTGAATAAAGTGGCAAAAGAATCCTTTTACACTTTGAGTCGATCTGCCCCTGGAAGAACCCCTTTTTCCAGAAGAGGGAATGAATGAAATAACTTTACGAGGGCTAATTTACGCTTTAAGTATTTCTAGGAAAAGTCAAAATAAATTAATAAAAAACAATTTTTAAAAAGAAAAAAAATTTGAACGCGTTTCAAACAACCCTTAAGTGCACAGATAAAGAGAATTTATTTGGTTATACAACTAAAAAAGTTCTTTGGACGAAATGAGACACAGCGCAGTATAAACTTTGAAATAGTATTCGTATTTTGGGAATTCAGTGGTTCTTTAAATACTGTAACGCTCAAAAGTATTTTGACAATACTAAATTTTTCCCTTTTTTACCCAAATTGAAATGTAATACAAAGTGAAATTTTATTAAAATGTTTTACAACAGTTCTCACATTTATAAATACAATAGTAATTAATTAACGGAAGAAACAAAGAGTTACTGATAAAAGAACAAAGTAAGAGTATTAAAGAAAAAGCAGAAGACAAAGAAGAATATGTTTTGTACATTTTGTTATTTTAATGAGACAAATGTATTATTAAATAGTATTGATAACTTAATAATAGATAATAAAATCTAATAATAACTAAGAAACTATTATTAATACTGTATATGTCTAACACTCGAGAGGGGACAATTTAACCCCCGAAGAATGGAGAAACTTCACCCTGAGTAAATGAGAGTAGAAGTTGAAGTCCATGTTGAAGCAACGAAGCAAAGCAACAAAATGCGGAGTCCTTCGCGAGTTTTTTCCTTTGGGAACCTGAATCCGATTCGGAGGAGTTGTCAGGTACACCCACGGAGCATTTCTGATGACCTTGGCCCTGGGCAAGGTCCTCACGGGTCATTAAGCGCCTTTTTGTGGGGACCCGCGTAAAATTACCTTTTTTTCATTCCCTCCGTAATTGGCGACTGACTCAACCATAACTTTATGGATTTATTCAACGGTTTTATCCACTAAAACAGGTTTCATTTTAATTCCGCACTATTTTTAGGTCAGATTGAAAAGTGTGACGCAATACTGTTCCCTCCCACGGGGGAGAACTTCTTGAGCGCCACCCCAAGAGGAGACATAAATCGAAAAGCAAATATTTATACTTTTCCTTACTCTCTCTCGATTATACTCTGCTTCATTGAGTTATACAAATTTTGACAAATAAATGTTTTTTTCCGCGCATAAATTAAATCTCTCACTCGTTTGAAAGTAAATTTTTCTTTTTTGCACCCTCCCTCTCTTTGAACACTCAAAGACTCAATCAAGAGAGGAAACAGTAACTAATGAACACCAAACTGAGCCATTCGTGGGTGACACATTGTGCGTATTTGGTCACAACTTGTGTGGGTTATTCATAAACGGATGCGACGTCTCTTCTTTTGTGAAGTGACTCGAAAGGGTGTGTTTTTCCAGAAATTTCCTCCCTTATTACTGCTGAAACGTGATTATTTTTGTTTTTTATTTGCAATTTGTTATCCGGGTGAGTTCTTCCGAGGAAGTTATTAAACTCCGCTCGAGTTTTTTGTCGCCTCCTTTCGCTTTTCCTTTCACATTTTTTATTTTGGCCAACAATTACTCGGCAATTACTTTCCGCTTCTCCTTTTCTTGTTGTTGAGGTGCCCACCCAAAGTGTTTTACCTCATTACGGGCCGAATAGTCCGAATAGTTGAAATCCGATAATTGCGATTTTCCACGGAGTTTTTACATTCGAATCTGAGGAAATTTAGGTTTGGCCACAACCCTTTCGGTGGTTTCCTTTCGTAGTTTAGCGATCCTTTGGAATTTGCTTCGTCTGAATTGTTCAGCAACCGAATCATTCGTTCGCTCGAGGGAATGTCTTCGAAAATAGCTCATTTCTTTGTCGGTATGTGCTTTCATTCAAATATAAACCCTTTCACGGTTTTACTTCGGAATCATTCCAATTTTAGTTCCGTTATGAAAAGGATTCTCTTTGTATAGTTTTGTTTTTGATGATCGCTTAAAGAGACAAAACAACTTCACTAAAACATGTTCACTTTGAAGGAATTCTGCTCACATAAAAGCACTGTTTTTCACTGCAATTGTTGGTAATAAGGAATGAAAATTTTGGAAGAGTTCTCGAGTCGAACGACAGCATTTCATTTTCGTCATTTAATAGACACTCGACAGTTTATCAAAAAAAAAAAAAAATCCTATTTCATCTTCAAACATTAGGAGACAGTTACATATAAAAATCATACAAAAATAGACAAATACTTTTAAAGGTTTTTTGGCCATATAGAAATTGTATTAAAGGATTTTAACCCTTTCTTTAATTTTAAATATTTATTTACAGTCTTCATTTGTTTATTTATTTTACTTCGTTTCATATTTTATGTGATATTATAATTACTCCGTAAATAAAATATATTGATACATCTATAATAGAATAAATAGTGGAAAATCATTATAAACATTAAAATTATATTTTAGAAGTTAAAATAAGAGTACAAAAATATTAAAATTATATACAATAAAACGAAAGAGTCTAATAATAATACTTTTATATTTTAAATTAAACAAATTAAAATTAAATTTTACATTAAAATATTAAACAATTTAATTAAAAGCGTAGACTTACATAAATTCTGAAAGATAAAATAATAACAAACCTTGAAATTAGTCTTAAATAATAAATACATTAATAAAAGAAAAATAATAAAATAAATATTCATTCATTAAAAAGTTATCAGTTTGAGTGTTTCATTTATGAGTATTTTTTTCATAACTGTTTTTTATTGTTTAGATTAATCATTTTTTCTAATCGCTATTTGAGATTGAATTACTGCGGGAAAAAATAAATTGAGCGATTTGAGAACGTTAGCGCCATTAAATTGGGACGGTCAGAAAATTAAATGAAACAGTTGTTAAATTTAATGAAAAGTTGGAAAAGAAATACAACAGATGCAAAAGAAGAAACGATTGGATTCCCACAAGAAATGATTTTCTAAAAAAGGCAGAAAGGTATTTATTATTGTATTTTGCAAATACAATAAGCAATGGTTTGGCATAAAAAGCGAAAGAGTTTTCATGGGTTTGGCCTTGTGACGTGTGCTCTGGCCCCTCCAACGCCATCATGAGAACTTCTCACCATGGGAATAACCCAAATACGACCCGATTAATATTACCATTTTCCTTCTTTCTTTGTAATTCAAATTGTAATTCCATGGAATGGATGTTGACGAGGAGAGCGCTGCAGGAACTCGAAAGCCCCATTGTTACCTCTTTTTGTTTTCCACCGCGAAAGAACTCATCGACTTTCTGTCTCTGCATTTTTACTCTTCCAAAAAAGGTCATCAGCACCGCAAATTTCAGATGGGAAGGGATGAGTCGGAGGGAAAGCAGTGGATCAAAGGAGAGAACAATGAGCAGTTCCGGAACTCGGGACAAGTCCTGGATTATTTATGTGGAAATAAGTGAGGAGCAAGATCGAGATCAAACTCGAAGGTCAGGTTGGTAATCGAGACGAGAGGTGGCCACGTGAGTCGGGTGCACGTGGGCTCCTCCTTGTGCAGACATGGCCCCGGCTATTTACCCAACTCTCGACATGTGCTCTTTCATTGTTTATTCATGTGAGGCCATCGCTTGCTGATTCAGCCTGGCCTTGGGCCGCCTTGACCTGGAAAAGGATGTGGTGGGACAATCGCAGCCTGAGAAGAGCCCCTCAAAACGAAATGAGGAGGAGAGTAACGTCTCGAATTAATAATACCGATGTAGAGAATGATTATTAAGAGCAACAGTTATTTGCTGAGGTTATTCGAAAAGGATTAAAAAGATTTAACACTACAACGACCTTGGGGGCTCAATTACCTTGACTCTGACCAAACTAATTTTATTCAAATTTCGTGAGTTTTCATTAATTTTTCCATAGAATACTGAATATAAAATTTGAGTATACTTAAAAAGCCCAGAGAAGTCACTTTTGACACCTATTGTTCTTAACACAAAAATAAATTAAAAAAATATATTTAAAGTTAAACGGTTTTATTTCAAATGCACTAAAGAGAAAGAAAATAATTTCTGATGCAAAAGTATTAATGAATACTCAGTATAAAAACTGTAGAGGTCTTTTGCAAAACGTGTAATTATGCCCACGGTTTTACGCACAAAATAATTGGTCTTTTTCTTTGTCACCCATGCATTTATTTATACTCTTGCATCACAAATTATTTTTTTTTTTTTTAATTTTTAGTGCACTTGAAATAAAACCGTTTAACTTTAAAAAAATTTTTTAATTTTTTTTATTTTTTAGTTTTATGTTACAAAGAAAAAAAACATAAGACTAAAAAGCACTGTGTGTGGAGTTTAATCTCCGGACAAAAAAATGCCGAGGGTGGCAATCCCCAGATTGTTATTATTATTTTTATTATTTTTATCTGAGTTGTGAAGTGATAGCAGAATATACTGTATTTACAATGCGTTCATTCATCGGCCTCAGATAAGGCTCACTCCGTTAACGGAACGTAAGTTGAGCAATTGATTAGATTTTGGGAATTTTTTTAATTTTTACCTGAGCATTATTTTAAAAAGTAATTGCAGAAATTTGAATTGTCCATCAAAACGAAAGTGTGTGCAAAATTTGAAAGAAAACGGTCAAATATCGCTTCAAAGTTTTGATTATCGGTCTTTGCAGAGAGACAGACAGACAGACATGAAAACCAAGTTAAATAAAACCGTTTAAAAAACATAAGAAATGACATTAAAAGTAAAATCTACTTTGAATTTGGGGGTTTTATAGAGAAGAGCACAGTGGCCATATTTCATTGGCTCTTTCAAGGCCAGAAGTTATTATTTCGCCTGTAAATACACTCCCATACCAATTACATATAATTATTTTCATGTTGTAAATGGCGGAATAAAAATTGACAAAGATTATTGAACAATTCAAATTCGAAATAAGATAATAAAGATGAGATGAAAATTAGTTGAAATGAGTTACCATTCAGAATAATAAAGACAAAAATTAAAGCTAAACACTGTACAGTAGACTGTCTCAGGGTATATACAGTGTAAATAAATAGAAATAGACTCCTCAGGTAAAAGGACAAAGTACCCATAGGTCGGCGTTTGCTTTAATAACGAATCAGCGAAAATGTGAAAAAGTCTTCTCAATGAAATATCCTAAAAACAAATGCAAATGATTGGATTCCCTTTTAACCCTTTCAATGGAAAATCGAAATGAAAGAATCCAATAACAAATGAGTTATTAACAGTCGACATCAATTTAAATCCTCAAATTAAACTATTCCGCAAATTAACTCTGAAAATTAATTAATTCCCTTTAGGCTTAACAATTTTCACTACTTAATTTTGCAAATTCGAAGACAGAATCGCTGCTGACGAACCTCCCGAAAGGCTCACTTCCTGCGATTCCGAGCCTTTTGGAATCCCCGGAATCTTCGGAATTCTTCATTTTCTTCATTTCCCTCTGTTTTTCTTCTGTTATTACCTTTTGTGTTTTTTTCTTTTTTCCCCACTTCCGCTACTTCACGGCTTTGTGAAATGCGCCTTTTTATTGCTATTTGAAATTGTTTTATCCATTTTGAAATTAACTTTTAAAGGCTTTATTCCGAACGAGTGAAGGACTTTTTAGTGGATTACGGGATTATATTGAGTTGGAGTTCCGACTCCTCCACTCGGAGGAGTCGGAATTCACTCTTGAAACATTCTCTGCTTTCGTCAGCCATCATTAATTAATGCCAAATTTCATTTTTGTAACCTTTCTTGGAAACCGTCTTCATTCCTTTCTCTTCTCTGCACTTCCAAAGGTTTTTTCTTCTACCAAACTGCATTCAGTCATTCGTTAATTATTCTGCTCATCTCATTCTCCATATCAATTAGCTTTTTTGGCTTTTTTGGATGAAAAGCCTGGGGAAATGAAAACAAACTCCATACATCATCGCCTCCCTTAAGGGAAATGAGAATGGGAATTCCTCCCCTAAAAAGGAACTTTTTCCACACCTCCATTTTCTTTTTATTCCTCACATTTTAACACTCTATGGACTCAACGGTTCAACGGACTTTTTTTTATTAATAAATTAAAATTCGTGTAAAATCCCTTTCAAATTTGAGCAGTTTGTGTCAATTTTCCCGCTCTTCACAAAGACTATTTATCAATTTGTGAGCCAAAGGACCGTTAACGACCATCGATGTAACCGCCATTTTCATCAAAGTGCTCTAAATAGGTTTTACTCTATGGTTTTTACTCCCAATGTTTGAATCAGACGATTCAAAGGAGATAATGTTTTCTATTTTTCACAAATATTTAATAATATTATAAATAAAGAACCCGAAAAAAAGAATTTTATGTTAAGAACTCATTCGAAATGAAATTATACTGTATATATGAGAGAGATGAATCCGAGAAATCCTCAGCTTAAAATAAAATAAGCATTAATTTTCAAACCGAAATCCGATGAATCCATAAAATCGGGAGCCATTTTCATTCGAAATTAATGATAAAAAACTAAAAAATGAGGGTTATCGCCTCCCATTTAAACCGCGCCAAATCATTTCCATTCCGCAACAACTTTTATGTCGGTTTTTCGGGCAAAAAGAGGGAAACACAACTGAACGACTCCGTTGTTCTCATTCAATAAGAAAACTTTGATAGCGGCCTTGGCTGCAATTTAATTCCCTCATTAACTCACGTTTTTCTGTTCTCCCGCTCCCTCACAATGCCGCGGGAGGGATCCAGCCGGGATTCCCGCCGAGGACGCTCTCCTGTCCCGGGAATCCCTGTGGGCGTCCCGGGCTGCGCCTCGGCAAAACCCACCTCACGTGACGTCTCCAACCGAACCTGAGGGGCCATGCTGACCTATTTAGGCGTTTCATTCTCAATAAATGGATTTATTGGCTTTCCTGTCTGTGGGCGAACTCTTCCAACGGTTCTCTCGAACGCATTATTGTGAGTGAGATAATTTGGCATTTGGATATTCGCTACTCCATTTTATGACTGTCTGTGGTTTCATTTGACCAAAATATACACATAAATAATTATGTCTTTAATTAAAAATATATTCAATTAAATTTTTCTCTTTTAAAGGGTTACTATGAAAACACACTACAGATTTTACAGATTACAGAAGTGGAAACCGAAATATTGTATAAAAGAAAGCGAAAGACTCAAAAGAAAAAACCAAAAGAGAGAATAACTAAAAAAGAAAGCGAAGAGAAAAGTATAAAGAAAAAATGTTGAAATATGGCCGCAATAAAGATGTCGTCAGAATCGAAAAAAAAATAAAATAATGTTCTGTATTTTTTTTAAAATGAGATTATTATTAATATTTAAAAGGCGTTTTATTATAGCATTAAATAGTAAAAGGAAATGAGGCGCTGAAAAGCGGTTTTAGGGTTTCGCATAAATACAGAAAAGGGCTGAACTAAGGAATAAATGAAACCGTCCCACCAAAAAATGTACTTTTATTAAAGAAAATATAAAAAGGGTTACTCCGATCGCTCAATAATATCATCCCCATAATATGGTGGGATACGGAGGGATCCAAAACTTAAATGCGATTATCATCAGTATCACAAGGGGATGATTATTTACACCCCTTTCGACACTTCTCCCGAATTCAACTCTTTAAGTTTCGTTTGAAAAATTTGCGGATAAAATCGTTAAATGTAGAAACGACTGAAATAACGATCTGAAGACGTCAATCCCCGAAATGAGTCCCGGAGAATGGAAGGGAAGGGAAGGAATGACGGGGAGGGGAACAGAAGTGAAGAAGACACCAATTATAACTCTAAGAGTGACATTATTAAAGGGAAACGAATAAAGTCACCCCTTCGCCGAAATAAAAGGCAGAATGGGTGAGGGGGAAGGGGGGATAAAGCGAAAACCTGATAAAGTCAGGTTCCAAGGCCGCGCGTTGGCTTTGACGCAAACCTCGCAATACAACGCAAACAACAATAAAGTCCCGATTATGAGCTAATTACGGGTCTGGCAAACAGGACTGGGACACGAAGGAGCGTTTGTGCGCTGAGAGGACATCTCGGGGGTGCACAATTGTCGGATTTGCCGGCGTTTTCTACCTGCACGTCCGGGGGAAAGGGATGGGGCGTATTTTTTGTATCGAGTCGTGCCTTCCGTTTGGAGAAACTGGTTTACCTCAAATTATGAAGGTAATAGTCTGTTTGCGTTCAGATTCCATTGAAACATTATCATTTTGAGGAGTTCTCCAAAGGGTTTCATCTCTGCTTCTCTTTTCTCTGATGCGTTTCTCAGCAGTGAAATTTTCCTTTCCCATCCGAATCCCCGAATTCACTTCTTCACTTCTGAATGCTTCTGTTTGGCCACAAACGATTGGATAATTTGACAGCGTGCACGAGAAAAGCAACGAGAAATTATTGAAATGAACCGAAAGTATAAATGTAAATAACGGGAGGGAACAAATTTTAGGTCAAAACATTTCCTGCAATTGAAAACAATAAGGAGAAACAATTTACTTTTACTTTTATTTCTGGTTATTAGTCGTCTCCCGCCTCTCAGACACTTTCTAATGAAATTTAAAATTATAAATAAATACGAGAGCCCATTTCCAACGATATCCTTCGCCAGAAAGTAATTTTCTGTGGGAGAGACAGAGACAGACAAATTCCTTTCATATTCCGTTCATTTTAAAAAGCAGAAATATTTGGGTTATCGCCATTTTAACGTTCGATCCCCTCTTTCAGATTATTTATATAAATATGGGTGTATATATGAGAGATATGTCACATATATTATTATTAAATGCAATTTATGGAAATATTATAATATTTCAATGAAGATTTGAATGGCCATGCGAAAAAATCATACTATTCATAATATATAAATCTGTTAAAGGAAATTTGTGTGTGTGCGCCGTTTTCTATTATCTAAAATCTAAAAAAACCATTAAACCGATTTCGACATTTCTAATAGAAAACCTGTTTAACTTTAGGAATTCCTTTCTGCTGTTAAAGGGTTGACTTCGACGTCAAATATACCAAAAGCGTTCATCTCGAGTTTGACACCCCTATGAAGACTAAATTCTTTTCTGGTTCTAAAAATAAACACGTGAAGTGGAAATCTTAAAAGAAAAGAGAAATCAGTTTGTGGAAAAGCGGATATTAATAAAAATTTATAGAATTCATTTTCAGAAGAAAACAGATAAAAAATTAATTGTTGGTTATTTAAAATTAAATTAAACTGAGGCGATTCGTCACCGACTGAATTATCGAATCTCTCGAGAAAATCTAAACGAGATTTCCTTCAAAAATCCCTTTTCACACATAGTTTTTCATTCATTCCGTTAATGAAATCAGATAAGCCAATGTCGAAAAAGAATAATCAGACCAGTTTAAATGATTTTGTGCTTCGCGTCCGGGGTGGGGAGCCCTGGATGGGGAACCCTCCGTGGGGGTTGAAAAGCGGAAACTTCTCCAGGGAACCCCCAACTCGGTTTGTGGTGGCTTTTAACGCGGAAATGCCATTCGGCAAGGGGTGACGTGAAACAGAGAGCAAATTATGTCCCCGAGTGAGGTTTCATGTTTACTAATTACGGTTCATCGCGAAAACACGTGCGGAAATGTGCCTGGGGGCGAAGGGGTGGTTAAGGGTGGAATCGGGGCTGAAGGAATTACTGCGGTGTTATCAGCCCTCCCAAGTATTGCAACCTTGACGTTGCAATTAGTAGCGGTCTTTTATTATTTCTTTTATGGGCATCACCGTAACAGTGATACTGTGTGGGTTTTAATTTAACACAGTGATGGCCAACCTACGGCCCGTGGAGGTGTTGAATGTGGACCGCTCTCATATTCCTATAATTTTTAATTCTTTCTTATCTTTCGGAAAAATTTTAAATTTATGCGAACGCTTTCGAATCCATTCGAATTCCATTAAACACTTTGGGTTTCCCTTCTTTTTTAGATTCTGTCATAGAAGTCAAAAGGACTGCTTTCATAAAATGTTATAAAAAGGCTAAAGCCGGAAAAGCAGGCAAAGGCAATAGTCGTGAGAGCAGGAACGTAGAGAAAAGAAGAAAATGAGAAGAAAGAGAAAGGGAGAAAATGAGAAAAGAGGGAAAATGATAAAAAGAGAAAAGGGAAAGAGAAAGAGAGAGAATGAGAAAATTAGAAAAAGGCAAAATGAGAAGAATGAGAAAAGGAGAAAAATGGAAAATGAGAAGAAAGAGAAAAGGAGAAAAAGAGGAAAGGGGAAAATGAGAAAATGAGAAGAAATATTAAAAATCCATATTTAATATTGGCATAATTTGTGTACAGCAAAGTCAACTTTGGTCCCCATATTATGAAAGGTTGGCCATCACTGACGGAAACGATATTGTGGCCATTTTGAAATGACGCCGATAGATTAACTTGGGAGCGGTACCCTCAGGTGATAACCGTCAGTGGTCACACTCGAAGGATTTCTTTGGGGAACGCAGGAAATCTCTGCAAAGTTCGGACAATGAGAACAAAGATGCGTTTCATAATGAATTCAAATAAGGCGTAATCTTTTGCGGACTCGAAAAAGACATTAATTACTCCCCTTATCAGCCGATTTTATTACTTCGCTTATCAGCGATAAACAGGTTTCCCGGCGGCGCTCTGCGGGGTCGACACAAAGGAAAATGCCCGAGGACAGTTCAGGAGACATCTCATATGAATCGCTGCCGTGAATATTCGCTTTGTCAGCTTTCGAGGCCAGTTGTACCGGAAATGAGTTCACGGTTGGAAAAGCAGTTGAGAGTTGTTGGATTGTCGCGGAGGGAGAGAGAGAGAGAGAGAGAGATTAATTAGGTGGGGGTGAAATGAATTGTGCATAAGTGAAGCATCGCCTGGCTTATGATAATAGAATGACGAATAAATGGCCGACTCGTGACTGTGCAGTTGAGAGCCGCCATCTTTTATCAGAGATAAGGATTCAGGTGGACGAAAGAGAAGCAAAAGCAGAAGTCGCTGACATTCCGGCTGTCTTCCTCCCTCATTTCGAGAATGAAGACCTCCGTTTTGAAACAGTTTCTTCCAATTTGTCTTTTCCGCCTTTTTTCCTTAAAATTCAACAAATATTCGAAAAATCCTTTTCATAAAGCATCCCTCTCATTTTGAAGTGGAAATTATCTTGGCAACATTGGAGCCTTTCAACCAGGAAAGGATTGACTGGACCTTTTTGTTCCTCCCTCTTTTTTTCTTTTGCGCCACGTCGGGGCTTTTCATCTTCATTTTCACTTGGAAACAGCAGAAGTTAATTTTCTGTCTTTTTCTGCTTTCTGCAGACATCGGCAATTTTTATTGGTTTTCATACTATAAATTCAACAAGACAAGTGGCATCAATTTATAATATTATTTTCTTCCCTCTTTTCTGATATTTTTTTTTTCGTTCGGCTTTTCTCACTGATGGGGGAACTTTTCTCATCTCATATTGAGATGACTTTGCTCATGAGAAGAACTGCAGATGGGGTTGAAATCATTTTCGAAAATCAAAATTACAAAGTGGGTGGAATCAAAAATACTAAGAATAAATTAAATCCACTGTTAAAGTAAGAAATGCACTCTTCAAAGAAACTCCTAAAAAAGTTAGCAGTAATATTAACTCTTCAGACGCAAAGAATAGTAAAATCTTCCCAAACTCAGTAATATTTCTCCTTAATTTCAACCCAAATAAATATAATTAAAAATAATATTATTGAAATAAATAACTTATTATTATTACATCTTTTTATTTTTCAGTTAAAAAACTCCCAAAATTCCCATTTGGCTTTTTCAACCATTTTTTTGGAGAAAACCTCAAAAGTTGGCAACACTGAAATGATCAACGAAATCAATTCAAATTATAATCTTTTGTTAATTAACGGCTATAATTAAATAAAGTATTAAAGTAAAAAATACATAACGTAAAAGATTTAAAAAAAAAAATGAGCGTAAAAAATGCACGAAGTCGAAATGAATCACTGCTTATGGCGTAAGAATAAATCATATAATTACATTAAATGAGTGAAGGGCAGAAAAGGAGCGAAATTTATGAGAAGGGGAGGATTTGGCCGGGGCGATGACGAATGGGAGAGACCGAAGGCCAGAAAATGGACTAATTGGAAAGAAGGGCGTGCACCAAGCAAAATGGGAGAAAATGGCGGTTGGAAACTCTGTGGGGGCGCAAAGGGGCGAAAACCTCCGAGATTGACGACCGTTATCAATTCTTGAGGGCAAAAACACTCCTAAACAGTTCAGAATTGAAATTTACAACTTTCGCTTGAAATTTATTCCCAGTTCAAAACCATCTATAAAATGATGGTAATTTAATAATGAGTCATAATGAGTCGTTATATTTCACTCCGTGGAAAATTTTCTGCGGGAAGAAAGGAAAATATTTTCGAAAAGATGTCAGATGCACTTGAACGGGAAGTGGTTTTTTAGCTCCGAATCCCGAATCGTCAGCCATGTTGGAAGTTTTTGGATTCGCCCGCAGGGGCGCTGTCGTCGCCGGGGGAAACGGAAGTGACCATTGAGTTCCCGCCAAATTCCGACAAATCGTTGGCCAATCGGATTCTAATTTTGTGGATTTGTTTATTTGACGCGAAAATCCCGAAATTTGTTATTCTATCGGGCGGTTCGCATCTTTTGCTGTCCTCAATGAGATTTCCCCATCGGTCTGATTACTTTAATGCTTTCCTTTGCTTTTTTTGCATTTCTGGCCACGTGTCTTTAGATCCTGTTTTTCTGTATTCTCTTCTGAGAAACGGAACGAGTGCGTCACGATCCAAAGGAAAAGAATAAGAGGCGGAATTTTTCTCCGAATTCCCACTCGAGAGAATTCCTTTTGATTATTTTTCTTTGATTTGCTGCACTTTGAGCTTTTTTCTTCCGCGTCATTTTTGACTTGTATCAACTCAAAAGCCCACTTTGCATTCATCTTTTGTGTCATTTCATCTTTCCAACTCGGATGGAAAACCGGTGGCGGAGCGGCTGAGCGAGGGAGCCTCCGCCCAAAGGAAACCGCCACAGGAAAGTAAGCAATTTGAAAGCAGTCAACGAATTAGCGAATTCGTTGCAACCCCGACTCCCTCAAGACCTTTTCTCCGCCGGCGGAAACCCCACTTTTTTACCACCGAAAAATACGACCTGCTAACGGAAAAAATTCCCCAACGCACCGATGGTGGAAGAAATTTATCTTCTCATAAAAGACTCGGTGCCCCTCCCCCGCCCTTCGCCCCATGAATTATTAACAACCGCAAATTCAACTCCCCGCATAATTTAAAGAGCCTGAGAAAGTCGTTATTTGGCCCCGCGCCCCGCCGCCACGATATAGGTTGCCCATGAAAACTGGACCAGATGTCGGTGGGAATTGGCCCTGGGGCCCGGGGGGCGCGGGGGGCGGGGGCGACAAATGGCCAGCTACCGTGACGTAGCAATACCGGATGGCGCAGTTCGGTTCATTGCGCAGCTGTTCCGTAGGTGAATCCATCACCTGGTTCAATTAGATTCTTCCCGATGACTCGCACCCCTCCCGCCCCTCCGCCCCTCCCTCTCCTCCCTCCCCTCCTCCCGCCCCTGTGCTGTGTTTACACTCGTCGGTGACGCCGTCAAGTGGGATGTTCGTCACAAGTGGGTCGCTGGTGGGCGAGTCCTGTGTATTTCCTGCACCTCTTCTGCTCCCATTCAAAATTTCAGCTTTAATTCAATACATTTTTGATCCTTCACTCTTTTGCCGCCCATGAGATATCTCGTGGGGGATTTTTCATTCAGACATTTCAGCACAGAAATTCTATTCAGTGATGCTATGAGTATTTTTTTAAATAAAAATTTGAGTAAATGCCATTACAATATAGTTTATAATTTTACGTATTCTTCAAAATAAAACCTCTGTGCGGGCAGACTGTCCTTGTAATAAAAAAAAGCGAGAAACATCAGCCATCTTTAGAAAGTAGACATAGACGAATTTAGAAAAGGGATGAATGTGAGTAAACTGAGTAAACGCTGGAGCAATTTTTAAGAGCAGAATTCAGAGTTAACCTCTCTGACCTTTTCTTCTGGTTCATTTTCAATGTGAAACAAAGTAAAATGTATTGAATCATTGATTAGTCGGGAAAAGCTACAGAGATTCTGAGTGAATGCCTCGAGGAAACCTCCCGATTTCCACTTTTCCGTTTCGCTGCATCTTAACAAAATAATTTTCTATTCCGCGTTGGAAAGGAACTCCATGTTTGTTATCTTGACGTCTTTGTCAAGAACTCGAATTATCGTGTCCCGAGATTTTCTCCCGGAAACGTATTACAGTGGGAAGAAAACCTGTTTCTCTTTTTATCCGTTTTTTTTTTTTTTTTTTTTTTTTTAGAACAAATGATCGAATGAGAGACGAATCGCGCGAAAGAATTCCAATTTGTCGACGCAAAGTGCGGATTTACATTACGTTTATAATTCTTTGTTCTTTATTTTCTTCTTTTTATAAATCATTCAAACTGAATAGGTTTAATTAAAAAATCCGTATGGGAAACTTCTCGAAAGAACACTTAAAATTGGCCTTCTCCTCGTGCGGATGTTCACACCCAGCGCAGTTGGACTCCTTGAATGAAAAACAACAAAAACCGCTTATCGAGAGCGAAAAGTGTAAAAAAATTTCGAAACAGATAAAGCAGATGTTGGAAAATTTTGGAAGTAACCCAAAGATTTATTCTCATTCTAAGACTTTGAACTTGTTCTAATTAGCCCTAAATCTTCGCGCGCCAACCACCTTTCTAGATTCTTCTGACTAATTACTTTTATTCCCCTTCGCTGACGCCTTTCGGGGAGAGGGGCGGACAAGTTGTCCCCTTGCTAAAAACCCTCCTCGGGGCGGAACAAAACTTCCCAAATATTCATTTAGAATTTGCTAAGCGAGAAAGAATCTGTTGATGTTCGGGGAGTTCATTAATCACCGGCTTAGGAGAGCTTTCAAGCTTTTTAAAATAGTTTCTCTACGGTTTTTGTGTGCCTTTTTATTTCCCCTCATCGTCATTTCATTGTACTTCTTTCGAACCACAGTCAACTTTCTATTAAAACTTTCCACAAACGTTTGGATAAAGTTCCACTTCAACAATTCTAATAAAAGATTTTGTCATAGAATATAAAACTAAGTATAATTTGAAACATTCGAAAATAAATTAACCGTCAACCGGCGGTCGAGGTTGGCACTCCTGTGGAGGATCGCATCGTCTGCTAGACATCTCAATTGGTTGTGCTAACTCACATCAGACTCTTATTGTTTATTGATATTTTATTCCAAGTATAAGTCATAGAGTAAATAATTTTACCGCAACGATGTTAATTGAATAAATAACATTTCTTTGCTGTATATTTTATAAATTAATTTTTAATTTGTTATTAGGATTTTTATAATTAGACATTTTTACTTTATTTATAAATATATTTGTTACCTTTAACTTTCAAATTTTTATCAAAGTCTCATCCAATTTTGAACGTTTTCTTCGTCATTTTTCTGTTTCTTTTCTTTCCATAAGAATCTTTTCTGTATTAATTTGTGTTTAATTTTCTCTTGCAGGTAAGCTGAATGACAGTACGTTTTTGGGGAATGAAGTGACGATGCCAAAAGAGTAATTGGTAGGTATTACCACCGTGAAAGGGGTGACAGAGGGAAGAAAACTAATTGGAGGGGTGGAAGTGGTGCGATGCACTTAAATATAACAGAGGTCGACCTCACCCGATGGAACACCCCCAAATCTCGTTAATCATTGTGTGCAGTTGTTAATTAAGAGACATCGAGCACTTCCTCCAATTCTAAATGAATTCACTCTTGAGTTTCTTGTGAGTTATTATGGACGAACGACAGAGGAAAACAATGGCGTCGCTCTCAGTGCCCGTTTTACTTTGAAAGTATTTTCAAAGAAATGGCTGCGGGGAAAGTTTTGTACAAAGAAGAAGAAAAATTTATATATCAACTTGTAAAGAGAGACATTGAGCTACAAATACAAGAACAGACAGAAAAAATAACTTCCAAAAAATTTAAGAGGCCAAAGGAATTACAGAGAAACAGAAATTCTGTAGTTTGTATGTTTTGTTGTAAAAAAATTGTAAAATATTTAATGCCTAAAGGCTACAATATAATCTTATTACAGTTTTGCATTATAAATTACATAAATTTTGTAAACGATGTAAGCGTTCATTACTAATTAGCATTGATTTCCCGGTCAACGCTGTAGTTGATGTCACCCCCTGATTTTCTTTCGCCCTTCGCAGTCATGAGACTTTCTTTTTTTGTCTTGGCACACTCGGCGGGAGCTTTTCATCGGGAGCAGCAAAAGAGCGAAGTGAGCTTTTATCCCGTTGAGCTCCGCAGGAGTTATCGACCAAACTTTGTTCCCTCTTTGAGAAGCTTTAAAGAGTCTAAAAGACTTAAAAACCGTCATCGGATTTCTTCTGTCTAAAGCTCTCTACGATGTCGTTTATTCCTTATTCTGTGAGCGAACTCGTCGCTGTTTCAGCTATTCTAACACTGTTTTTTTTATGTTCGACAACTGCACTTTCACTCACAGAGAATTCTATTTGCATTAAAATTTGAAAATGTTCAAAAGAACGAGAAAGAATTAATATTGGGAGGAAATGGATACTCTTTGCCTCTCTTTCCCTGTCATCGAGTGAAAATGTGTGAAAATATGTGAAAATTGAAACCGCAGAGGACAGCAGCATTGCCACACCAATTTAGTATTGCAACGTGTGTGTGGAAACACATGAAAATCGTTGCAGAGAAAACGATATTGAACAGAACAGTTCAACAACCGGAATCGGAAACGAGATAATTACACTCTCATAAAATACGAAAATATTCACATGAGCTGGAATATTATGTGTCGGATGAGTTAATTCATTTATTTTACGATTGAAGATAAATAAATAGTCGTTCGATACGGCAGAAATGTTTCGAAAGTCTCATCCCGAGTGTTGCAACGTCTTCGCAACACCCTCACAACACTTTTTTCTTCCAATACTTTCTTTGGTAATTCTTTAATTCATTTTTTTATTAATAACCTGCAATTAACAATGTAAGTGAATATATAAAGAAAAATATATAAAAAATTAAAAAAAAACATGCATGAATAATTAATTATAATTCTTTTTAATGAGTATTAATTATTTATGTCTTTTTATATTTAGTTTATGTATTGATTATGTCTTCCTTTGTCTCATTTAATTTTGATCCGCTTCTTCTTGAGTTTCCATTTGTGTCTGTTATTTTTTTCTTCCTTTGATGTTGTCCGCTTCCAAGCTGCTTTTGTATTCATTTGAAATCCTTTTAAGGGTTTTTGATTCTTCAGTCATAAATGAGGACGGGCTAAAACGTTTTCCAAGATCAACAACGACAGCAATTAGAGAAATCCGAAGCGAATGATGTCTGAAAACCCTCCTCGCCCCTCTTTCTTACCCCTCCCCAAATCCGGGACAGAATCGTAAAAAAGTGAACTAAATCACGGGACAAGGGATCTTATTCAATTGGTTGGCGTAAAAGCGTTTTTCGAAAGATTTAAACCTTTCAAACGAATTATCAGTTCGGAAATGTCGACAGCCATTACATTAATTTTATTTCCTTTTTATTTTTGGCGGCAACCGAGGGCACCAATTCATAAATAAATAAAACGTTCATAACGGTCGTCGGACGCCGCCGGTGGCTCCCGCTTCCGCCCATTGTTCGCTTACGGGAAGAGGAGGCTTCTTACGGGGCGAGCCTTGCATTCGGGGATGCGCTGCCAACTTTGTCTTCGGCTGTTGGCAGCCCTGAAAATGTCATCGTTTTCAAGGTCATTGCCTGCATTTGGTAACTCCTTTGCTTTAACATTCTCCCTTTCCTTTCCTTTATAATAGTTATAATAATATGTAATTAATATTTATACAATATAAAATAAATACATAAAAAGACATAACGTAAATAATTGTTTATATGAATTTGTTACAGTACTGTACGAGTGAATAATACTTTATGGCTTTTCTTGACATTTGTCAAACCCAATTGTGGGGTTTTCACACTTTAGACAAACGTACAGACGGCAAAAGGAGTGAGGGTTTCATAAACACCGCGTTTACATTATAATAGTAGTTAACATAAAATAAAATAAATTAGGCATGTGTGACCTTGAATTTGCAACGATGACGGTGCAGAATGGCCAAGGGGTGATGGAGGGGTGATGGAGGGGTGATGGGAGTGAAAATGCTACAGAAAACAATGGCAGACGCTTCCGCTAATGAAAGGAAACGTGATTTTCGGCATATCCGCATTAATAATTCTATCATTTATTTATTGAAGACTGTGTGCATCGTTCGGATTAAGTCATAACAATGTTTTCACGGTGACGAAAGCCCTGAGTCATGGAAATTTATTCAAACGAAGACGTTAGGGCTCCCCTAAAGAAACGTGACTTTGATTACACCGAAAAATACGAATTGTCAACCAGTGTTTCCCGAGTTTTTGTCAGCTGAGCCCGATTTCAAGGCCGCCGGACAAAAAGCTTCCGCCATGATTTCAGGTCGTTCTGGCTGAGTGACGGCCGCGGCCTTGGCAACTCAGAAAGCGCAATTATATCTCCTTACTTGGGCCCCTCCCTCCTGTTCCATCCCTCTCCCGGCCCTCATCCCTCCGACATTTCCCCAAATCACAACCGGCAAAAAACCCTCACGAATTAGGGAAAAAAGGAAAATGTAGCGAATTGCGGTGGGGATCCCGGAGGAGAAACGCGACAGCAATTTTTCCGCCATTGGACATAAATTATCCATTTGTCAGTCATATCGCGATAAGGGTTGCCTTGGTCATGGCGGCAGAATTGGAAAGCCATTTCGGGCTCTCTCCCACACCTGTACGGTTTTTCATCTCAATTTCATTGCCTCTTCTCAAAAAGTATTCGCCTTCGATGAGTTTGGCCTTTCGGAGCTGTAAAAGCTGAGTGGTTTTCCGTTGGAGTGAAAAGGCCAAAAGCCAACTACCCTCGAGGGCGGTTTTGGTTCGGCTTTCTTCTCATTTTTTAATTTTCAAAGAATTTGAAAGTTAGTTTTAGATATTTAGAGTCAAGAATAAAAATAAAATACAAAAAAGTCCACTCTTTTGGCGTTGAGTGTCAGAGTGAAGAAGAGATGGAGGTTTGAGTCGCATTTTAGGGATTGCAGACCAAAGTCCCCCAAAATATACAGTATATGTGACGGGGCGGACAGTGGGTTCTGGAAGGATGGAATATGAAAAAAAAGAAGAGAGAAAGGAAATGAGGAAGGCTTATTTGTTTATATTTAGATTAGTTTTTGACTTTGATCGACATCAGAATGTGCACAATAAAATTATATATTTTCTCCAAATTATTACATATATATGTTACAATAAATATAGAAAAAAAATATAATAAATAAATAAGATATATGATAAATATACCATTAAATGAATAAAAAAATAAACTAAAAAAATATAAAAAGAATAAATAAATATTTTGCACGAATAGATTTTGGTAACCGTTAAAATGAAAAAAAGAAGTAAAATCTTGGTTACAGTGCTGATAAAAAAGTTATGTAAAAAAATGAAGAGGCTGCCAAAAACGGAACGGATGCTCCCCCCAAAGGGAAACTCCATTCAACCCCTAATACGTGCTTTACCCCAGTAAATTTCTTCCCCATTATTTACCCTCAAGTCAAATTGGTTTATAAGTTTTTCTTAAAGTTTTTCCCTCGAAAAATCCGGCCACTTTAAAATGAAGTTTCCTTGCAACAATTTAAAGAGATTTCGACTGTGGGTTGAGAGCAAATATGGCGTGAATAATAATTTCAAATCAAAATGCGGGATCACTGCCTCGGCTGGAGGAGAAATTTGGGTCGCCATACTAAATCCTCCCTTCCTCAACCACCCCCGCATCCCCTCCACATTTCTTTACAGACTTTAATTAAAATTTTTGTTTGTAAAAGCAAAATTTTGGCTTCTTTCGCCTTCAAAACAGCAGCCATCTTAGATTTGAGGGCCTTTTGGGGTTTTCTCCCCCCGAACACCCCCGAACACCCCCCAACAGCGGCCCTCCTCAAAACTCTTCTTCTCAGACGATCACCCGACACATTTGGCACCTCTTTGACGAAATTTGGAAAGCAAATGACATAAAATTATTTTTCAAAACGACATTAACGCCCGAGTGCCATTGTTTTTTTATGTCAGTCGAAAATTTATTTTGAGCGAATGGACGAAAAGTCGTTAGAGGATTTAATGTTCTTTGAGAAAAACTGCAACGAAAATAAGGAGGTAACACTTCTGTGGGACGGAAAGAGGAATTTCCTTTGGTTTTGTGGATATGATTTGAGGATTTTTATAATTTTGGGGGAGGGGGGGACAGGAGGGGGATGGAGGGGATGGAGGGGGAAGGAAATGAAAATGATAATTCGGCCGATAAATTGCCCCTGTCACGATACATTTAGTGTTCTCCGTTAAAATTGTTGGACTTGGAACGCAGTCGCTCTTCGCCAATGTTATAATTAAAGTGGAACTGAATTTACCATGAGAAAATTAATTAGCTGGCGGCCTCAAAATAGCCAAAATCAATTTAAAACTTTCCTGCAGACGTTCTAAAATCAACCTGTTTCCCGAAACCCCGGCAATGGATGTTTTTTTGGGTTAACTCTTGAACCGAACCGAGAAAGGCTTAACTTGGGGGTGTTTTCTTTCCAACTCCTTTTATTTCCCGCAAAGTGAATGAAAGAAAGGATTCGCTCATTAATTGGGAGTGAGCACATGATTTGTTTATTCCTTCGGGACGTCTTTGGCTGCACTTATGGCTCATTCATCTGCACGAAACCTTATTCCTCTTCGTATTTAAATTGATTTTCCAAATACCGTCATTGCCTTTTCTTTAATATCATAATAGAATTTGTTTAATTGTAAAATATTAATTAAAAAATTAATAATATTTATTTTATTTTATTAAAAAATATTTAATTAAAAACATTAATTAATAATTTTGTTTAAAATAACAAAATTTACAAAACAACATAAGGGTGCACTTCTTCTTTTTCTGCATTTTCATTATATTCTTCTTTACCGTCTTCTTACTTCTTTTTTCTGCCATTTAAAGAGAAGGTTTACAAATTTGATTTCTAAGGTTCGTTTTGATTTTTTCTATTTTTTCACGTCATGCTTGTCTTTGGTTTTTCAGGACTCATAGTTCTAATTCTTTATGAATGCTCTCTAACGTATTTCCCCTTCATTTCTTTTATTCTTGTTCTCCTTCAGCGTTAATTCTCAAACAATATTTCTCTCTTTTTTCATATTTCCTTATATTTTTACCTCTTTCTCCTCTCATATGTTCTCATATTTCACATTTTTCTTATGTTTTCATCTTTTTCTTTATTATTAACTCATTATTAAACAAATCTCAGCCCTAAAGATAAATTTTAATGGTATATAATATAAAATGGCGGCTAAAGCCACTAAGCGAAATAGCGAAAGGTCATTCGTTTGCGGAATCCATAATTAATATTTGGAGGCATCTGATTGGTTCGCGAACGCAACAGAAAATCCAAAGCAGCCAATCACAACCCTCCACACAGGTCTCAACCTGCTCACATTCCCCGCAGGCGAAACTTGTAATTAACCCACTCCCGCAGTTTTTTGTTTAAGGCAGGGCCCTCGTTTAAGGTAACAAAGTTTTTCTCCTAACATGTGTTTCCCGACAGAGAAGGGGGTAAATTAAAAGTGGTGGTGTCGTCTGCTTCGAATGTTGCTCCGAAGATGAAATTTTAAACGGTAGAGTTAAGACTTTTGGCGAAAATTTTAATTCTCGCAAAAAAGTTAGCAATTTAGAGCGTGGGAAAATATAGCAAAAGCGTATTTTTTTCCGTCCCGATCGAAATTAATTCATTCGATTGCAGAAAAAAGCCACAATTGCCTCATTACTGACAAACGATCATTGCGGAAAGGCGATCATTACGTAACCATAACTGCGTCGCTTTTTCTGTCTTTAAAAACGATGTCACGTTAAAATATAAATTTCAATGATTTATGAGTTTGTATAACACAGGTGAAAAGCGTTTCCGGAAAATTTCAAAAGCTGAAACCTTTGAACCGGAAAGAGTGGAAGGGTTGCAGCGCCCCATATTGCGACCAATCACAAGAATGAAATTCTCTTTTGGTGGTCTGCTCAGGTGTTGGCAAGACTCCATTCCCTGCCAAAGTCGTTCCCATGTTCGCTCACTTTTACGCCTTTTCCCAATCCGACACTGATGTACCAGCTAAGCCATTTTCGGTTGCTCAAAATTCCCTTGTCGGAATCGATATCGATTTCATTTACAGCTCGAAGAACAGAGCGACCGAAATCCCACGTTAATCAATGGACCAATTCGTTGGAATTTTTCTTTTTGTCTCCCATCGCCCTTTTGCCTCCCCCCCCACTTCTCCCCCTCCCCCCCCATTGATTTCTGGCCAAAGTTACATAAGAGAAATTTAAAAATGGCCACCTCGGTTTCTGTTAATCATTATTATAAAGTGTTTGTAATATCCGCGTGGGCGTTCGCAGTTAAATTAACGAGTTTCTCACTTTTAATCTGTGCATTTATTCTCGGCTATTATTATAATAAAATCTGGCAGACACTTCACCTCCGAAAGAGCGGCGGTTTGTCTCCGCAGAGAGACGGAGACACAACAGCGCAATGCTGTTGCATTAGGGAATTAGGGAATGATCGACATTGTGGGGAGCCAATCCATCATCGGGGGAAGTCTCGAGAGAGAGCAGTCACAGGTTCGA